>CM075852.1:9036282-9241799 GCA_037975125.1 Latrodectus hesperus | reverse complement strand
TTCATCTAGAAATGTGTAATCTGTATCCCAGTAGGATGTCATTGATTCTTACCTTAAACTTCTTTGCATTGGACTAAAAGATAAAGTATGAATTTTCTAAATATATTTAATTATTTTATCAAAATCCAAACAGACATTCACATATATTATACCATCATATTAATACATTTTTAAGCAATCTTTTAAATTAAGAAAAATCATTATATTATATTGATATATGGAAGGTGAACAATTTAAATTTTTGGAAATGACTCAAACTGAATTTCTAAGCTTGGATGTAAATTCATGTGTGGAATACATGTAAAATTAGTTATTTTAAACTTTTTTTAATGTCTATACTGTTATGGTTTCATTTAATTTATTAAATGAAATAGAAAGGAAAAACCCCTATTGAAATTTAAAATGAATTAAATAAATATAAAATGTAAACATTCAAAAGAAAAAAATACAAAAAATTTTGGAGCCATTAAAATTGTTTGTTAAGGCAAAGATGCTCATCCAAATTAAATTACTGAGAATTTTTTATTTACAAAATGTGAGTTAACTCAGCGAAAATATTCATAAAATGTTCTATAATATACTAACACTTCAGCATGAATATTTCCATCTTCTTTGATCAAGAAGCATATTCTAACATTTAACCCTTAATTTAATTTCACGAATTAATTCCATATTGGCGTCATAAAATACAAAATGTTTAACAAGGAGTAAAATTCAAAATTTTCAACGAGATTAGCAATCATTTCAACAAATATATTAGCCTTTTATCAAAGAATTCTAATCTAGCAAAATATCTCATTGAAAATCCTTTTTTACTCTCAAATAGTGAACAATGTATCAGTAACTCTAATATATAAAATGAAAAATATGAAAAGAAATAATCAATAATCACTTAAGAAAAAACTTCATATAAATTAGCATTTTCACAAAATTGACTTAAGCACAATCTAATTTAAATATTTGATCATAGCTTACTTTAAGGACTATAAAACCCATTCTCTTTTTTTTTTTAAAAAAAAAAGAAGAGCAAGGAAATCATTTTCATTTCTAAGAATTTACCGTACCTCCTTCCGATTTGCCCAGCAAGTCTTAGAACAAAGCTTAAGGAGGGTAAAAGAAACATTTAAAAAAAGTTATTTGTCTTCAGCTTAAGTCCTGATATCGTATTCTATAATGCATTGATACTTTTATGCGTGAACAAATCCAATTAATTCGGGAGTTTTCTGGAAAAAAAAAAGCTCAGCAGAAGACATTTTATTAATTAATTGCCCAAATAAAACTAAAGTCTGAAACTAACGTTTAAAACCCTTTTCCCGAGTTACCATTAGTGCTTCGCTAATTATCTGGCTAATTGGCGGTTAGGGCCAAGTGTCCTAACTGTTTCTTGCAACGGTAAGGCTGCCTTGCTGAAAAAGGCGACTGTTGAATTTTACTCAGACCGGGAAGAAAGGGGTCGGGACAGACCGGAAGAACATGTGAGGCATAGAAGATGCGCGAGAGAAAGGCATTTGTTTTGTTGACCCACGTTTTCGAGGGACAGGAAATAAAGAAAATTTTATTCCTGAGGAGTTCTGAGTTTTAAGAAAGATTAAGTACAGGGCTTTACAACGTTTAAGTATATTTCATCTCAGTATTGGAGTTCTGCGGAAAGAATGAGTTATAGTTTGCCTTTTCAATAAGGTGATTCGTATATTTTTATGGCAGAATTAAAATGAGTAATTTACAATAAATTTAAGATTTATTAGCGAATTAAAGATAAATTTTATTATTTAATATAAACTGTCTTTATTTGAAATGAAAATTTACACCTTTCTATGGCGAAGTGATATTTAAAAACCATAACTTGAAATATTACTTTATTTCTGAGATTCAGACTAATCAGCATTTTGCTAGCTCTGGTTGTTTTTATTGGAGTTGCAGCTCAGTATTTGTCTTATATAATTAATAATCTTAATTAACTAATTACAATAAGAAATCCCACGTTCAGCCTGATTATCATTTTGCAATTCTGCTCTTTTTTTTGATTTTAAGAAGAAATTTTATGTTTAATAAATAAATGACTTCGTTGATATTAATGTATTTTTTCATCCTCATTTTTTTCAACAAATTATACTATTAATTGTAATAAATATCTTCTTCAGCTTTCTAATGACATATTTTAACTAGTTAATTATTTTTTTCAATCTAAAATCATGAGTTTTTATGTAGTTACCTTTAGAAGATTTTCCAATTTTCTCACCGATGTTAATCATATTGTAACTACATCTAAGATAATTTTTCTAAATAAATTTAATTAAATTTTATATCAATTAATTTACTTTTTAGCATTTTTTTTCAATAACTTCGTTTTAATTAAAAAAATAATGTAAACATATAATTTATTTTATTTTCTATCCGTTAAAACTTAATTTTAAATTACGCAGTTGTGTATATTTTTTTAAAATTAAAGTTAGATAATAGTTATTTTTTTTGCTGTATCACAATTAGAATATATGGTTGGCTGGTACTCTGGTTCACCTTCCAGGTTAAGGGGTGAATGTGAAACAAGCAATCTCATTCGGGAAAAAATTTCCTGTTCTCAGAAATCTCAAAAGTTATGAACTGGTATGAACGTATCCAGATAACTTGGAACAAATAAGGAAATGAAAATAGTCACTTGTATTCTACGCACTTTAAATCAAAACATTTAAACTTAAAACCAAATTATTAATCTTTATTAAACTTTCAGTCAAACCAATTATAAAATACGGAACTGAGCACGGGACTATGAATAGAACAGGAAAATAAGTTAATAATATTTGAAAGAAAATTACTGAGAAAAGCATCTGGAGCATTTAAGCAAAATAATATATTGAGAATCCGTTATAGTAATGAACCTTACTCAAAACTAGGAGAACCATTTATCCTAAAAACTATAAAGATGTATCATTTTTATATCTATAAAGATGTATCATTTAAGGTGGATGGGACAGATGGATTGAAGATGCTACCAGAAATTGGAGTCAACCGTTAAAGATCTATGAGAACGGATGGTTCCGGGTTAAGGAAAATCCTTGGCTGTAGAGCTACAGAAGTAGAGAGTTTGTATTACTAAGAAAGTTCTCTTTACTGACTGAGTGAAATTTATTTATACAAGAAAATATGGGAAAAAGGTAAATAAAAATAAATATTAATACTAAAGGATTTAATACTAAAGAATTTAAAATATGCGAAACATTAATAATTTACATTTAGATTTATTTTATTACATTGCTTTAAAAACTTTATTAATTATCCAGTATTAAAGTGTGGATTAGTGTTATCGAACGGTTGTTATAACTTTCCAATATGTTTCTTTATCTGTAACACACTTTTCTTGACCAAAATTAGATAAAACTTTCTCATCTATTGGTTTGCTTTATGAAATAAGAAAAACAGAAATTGTGGGAATTTCATATTTTTGATAAAGTGTAAGTTATTTATATAAGAATACTGCAGAAAAAAACAAATACACTTTTTACAGCACCTACAGTAGAAGATAAAAAATAATGTAGAAGGATTTAAGAATCAACATTTACAAATTTTTTTTCATTATATTGCTTTAACAGATGTCATTATCTAGAATTTATGAGCAAATTAGAGAAATACAACTGTAGTAGTTCTATTAATGTTGTTGTTGCTGTGGCTTATTCCTCAAGAACTAACTGCAATCTAGACCATATCCAGGAGGTCTTGAATCCTTTAAAAGTCATGAACAACAAGAGGTGAAGTAATAAGGTCCTCATGCAAAAGCCCTACATAGTGAAGTAGATGTTCAGGGGAGAAGTGCAGAAGTGCACTTGGTCCACTCAAGATAAGATTTATGTCCATCAATATAAGTAAGGCTTCTTATATTTCTACTCATGAACCTCATGAATGTGCATTCGACAGCTCTCTCAGTTCCAATTTTACGGACATTACCAATTTTCCCAGAATACCAAAAGTGGGAAGGAAGAGTCCTCCATGTTTTCTGATTGGTGATGTTTATTTTTGAGTTTATTTCGGAGAAAGTCAGTTCCTTGCCAATAGTTGATGAACCAGAAGCCCTTTCTTTTGCAAGAATATCAGCGGACTCATTGCCCTTAAGGGCCATGTGTGAGAGAAACCACTGAAAATAAATCCTGTGTTGTCTCGAAAGCACTCTGAGGTCTTTAAGAATCCTGGCAGATGTTCTGTCTCCCACACTCTAGTCCGGTTGCTCAGACCCTAAATGGCACTAAGGCTATCTGTCAAGATCCAAATATCTGTAGCTGTGATTTCTGAAATCAAAGCCGCAAGTGCTTTCATTGGAATGAGTTCAACAGTAAAGACAGAGCTAAAATTCGTGGCGTGAAGGCCGTTCTGCTCAGCTGAAATCTGCAGGCACTGGAGCTAAGTTCTGGCCTCGGGGGATCTGGGTTTCCGCACCTTCAGAAGCTGTCCACCACTTCCTTTAGTCATGAGTTCATTAATGTTATTCAGCAGTGTAAAAAAAGAGTCACTGTTCAAAGTTTGATCTTTCAATTCACCTATGAATATTAGTGAAATATATATTTCTTACTTTTTGTCAACAACTTTTAAACAAAACTTCTTACAAAATCTGTGCTCAGTAGGTATTGAAAGAATTAGAATGTTTTTTTAATAAAATAGTAATATTAATTTTTTTCAGTTCTTTCTTTTGCCTTATACAACTGAATAATAATTTTGAATAGCATTTACAAATAATTTTGCTTCTATAACTCTAATTGGTTTTAAAATACATGATCTTATAAATAAGAGACAATGAAAAATACTGCAAATGAGAGATAATATATGTGTATTAAACTGAGCAAATTAGAGAAATTATTCGTGTCTCCTATTCATACCTTTTATCTACTCAGAATTCATCTTACCTGATACGTGTGGAGTCAACTTTTGATTCAATATCTATTTTTATAAATAACTATAGTAAAATTTCGCTAGTGATATGGATTAAGCCAAGTTTGTTACAAGATGGTGTCAACACAAGCAAGAGAAATTAATTTCAACTCTGGATTAATTTCAGATAGATCATTATCAGACTTCAATGAATGCTTCAGAGTTGGAGTTACAATCTTAAGTTCCCCATCGAGAATAATGCAGCTAGACGTTCCTCTTTATAGATGGAGGTCAAATCAATATTGAGGGTTACTAGTTCAATTTAGGATAAAGTGTTCATGTGGAATATAAGATAATTGCAAATGTGGCATTGTTTGTTCGTAATGTTTCCTTAATATTTTTTATTCATTTATTTTATTTTTCTTGTATCAAATTCTTATATTATAAATATTGTATTCCACGGTAAACATTAGACATGAAATGTTTCCTCTATATTTCCTATATTATGAACTATTTAAAATTATATTTCAGGAGGAATTTTAACTTATGCATTATAATGGTATTTCAAATACATTTATTTTCCATGTGTCTATTTCTTTCAAATTTATTTCTCTAACAAGGAAAGGCATAAATAATTCTACTTCTTATGTTACAGACCGTTACAGTTTTATGTGAATCCATAAATAAAATTTTTCAATAAAGTGTGTGACTCTCCCTTCCTTCAAAAAAAGGTAGTAAAAACTGTTTAAGTATGAAATATTTTGGCAGATTCATTTCATTTTCATTCCGTTAACAAAATTTATACATATATATATACATATATATATATATATATATATATATATATATATATATATATATATATATATATATATATATATATATATATATATATATATATATATATATTATATATATATTTATATTATATATATTTATATATATATATATATATATATATGTATATATATATATATATATATATATATATATATATATATATATATATATATATATATATATATATATATATATATATATATATATATATATATATATATATATATATATATATATATATATATATATATATATATATATATATATATATATATATATATATATATATATATATATATATATATATATATATATATATATATTTATATATATATATATTTATATATATATATATATATATATATATATATATATATATATATATATATATATATATATATATATATATATATTTATATATATATATATATATATATATATATATATATATATATATATATATATATATATATATATATATATATATATATATATATATATATATATATATATATATATATATATATATATATATATATATATATATATATATATATATATATATATATATATATATATATATATATATATATATATATATATATATACTTTTATTTTCTTAATTCTAGAATAGTAGCTTACTTTTCTGATGAAATGTTAATCAAGCAGATATTATGCTGGAAAAAAATTCATTTACTTTGCCCAGTATCATGATAAATCTCTTTGTTTCCTCTAAGACATCCATAATGTAAATCTTAAATAGGTGATAACTCATCTCTTCTGCCAAATTGTCAAACACGCGGGAAATTTATATATCCGTATTTTAGACCTATCTTTTATATCGCTCTTTTAAAAGAACGTTATTGCTTTTTCCAGCAGTGATGGATTGCTTTAAAATGACCTTTAAAAATGTTGCTCGAAGTTGGAAAAAAATCTCCACAACCAAGAAAATACACACGAAAGTAGACCTATAGATTTAAGGCATTATGAGGGAGATTCTTTACCTTGACAAAAAGAAATTCCGGTTGCGATAGAATCCTAGACAGATGTTCAGCTTTATCCAGGGAAAGTAAATAGCGATCAAAATCCCGTCTTACGGGTAAGAAGGTTTTATCTTATTTGAATGGCAAACAGATTTTATATTGAAAAAAATCAAAAATTGAAATACTGTTAAAACGGCTTTTGTATAACTTGCCATGACTCCAGAAATTAAAAATAGGACCAATTGAAATATCTTTATAGGAACACAATTTCATAATACAAAGTCAGTTGAAGTTAATTCAATAAATAATTTTTAATGTAATACTAAGATAATATAACTAAAATCTAAATAAGTTTATATAAATGAAATAAATACTCTTAAATGTACTAACCGTTTTGAGAAACAGGAAAGATTTAAATTAATTGTGATATATTATCTATTTTTTCTATTTATTTGGATTTGGAAATACTTGAAATCATAGTGTGATTACAGAAATGTAAAATATTTAATAAGTAATTTAATATTTTTTCCTAAGCATTAGTTTTGTCATACTGTGTTATAGAAAGTTTGATAATTTTTATAGTATCGAATACATATTTTAATCCTATTTAACAGACTAACGTCCAAACAGCATCAATTTCATGGGTAATTTACCAAAATAATGAATTGATCTCTCATTAGGCATATAGTATCACAAATCACCCCCATATAAAAGTATATAGTAAAGATAAATCATGCAATACAAATGAATCTAAAATGAAGCATTTTTAGTTATAAGTTATTGTTGGTTACTGCAAATTCATTTTAAAGTACCTTCCACAGATCAATTAAAAGTTTTTTTTTTCATCAGGTTCATCTGTAGCATTTAATAACTTTGTTGTTTTAGCCTGAATATGTTTTTCAACCACTGGATTCTTTACAGAATTAGAAAAGAATTTGGAAACTTGAGTGCAATGTTTACTCTAAACATGTTGAATACTGAACTCCATTAGCAGATGATGTGTTTATCTCCATATCATTTGAAGAAGGATTATTATTATTATAATATTATATCTACATTATTATTTATGAGAAGGAAACATGAGCGTTTAAATTATGTTAATAAGCATTAAGGAATTTTTCAAAGATTTTATAATCTACAATTTATTTGTCTTATAACTAAATGCAACCAACGTTTTTCTGCTAAAATTGGAATTTAGTCCATGAATATTTAAGAAAAACCATACGCAAAATTCCACAAATAAAATAATGAGTTATCTACTAGATATACACATAATATATTTCTTTCAAAAATTTTAAATTTTATTTGTATTTCTTAACCGTTAAAACAAATTTAGATGTTAGCAATTGTGCAAAACAGAATTAATTGGGGATCATTAAAATTTAATATTATCGAAAAATAAAGAACGGCTCATCATCAGTTTTATCTAAAACTTTGAATGAAACTAGAAAAATAATCAAAGGCTTTAAGGAGTAAATGGTTTTGTTTGATTTTATAGTAAATTATGTTTTAAATGGTTTTCTAAAACTATATATATCCCATTGACATTTTAAGCTAAAAATGATTAATTACGTCATCATTTTTTGTGTTATTCAGAAAAGTGATATTTGTATCTCCAAAATAATTTCACGTGTTTCCTTATATCCCTTAAAATAATAAGTGTCGGTGTTCTAACTCCTAACAGTCAAAGATATAGTAATTAATTTTTAACTTTAGAGAGTTAAATAATATTTTCTGTTATTAGGAACAATATCTTAAACAGGAATATAATCGTAAAAATATAGAAGCACATATTTTATTTATAAAATTTATTGTACTTTAAAAAATTAACTTACTAGCAGCGTTTGTATGTTAAATGAAAGTAATATAAAAGTCAAAAATTATTTTCTTACTTATAAGCTTATTTATATTTGAAAATGTTACTATTAAAAATTGTGCACAGATAAAAAATTAGTGAGGAAATCGATTCTTAAAACTGAAAATATTGAAACTCAGTAAAGAGAGATAGGAATTATTAAATTTGAAGCATACGAAGTAAAGCAAAACTTTTATTTCATACACATTAAGCAGCAAATAGTTTTTTGATAAGAAAAGAGCAAATAAGTGCTAAATTATTGTAAAAGCTTTAACGAAAACCAAGCATAAATATTCTGAAACAAAATACCAGGATATTTAAAATTACTTCTTAATATTATTGTCTCTGCAGTGGTATGTAACTTCAAAAGATAAAGAGCTCAAAACATGAAAAAAAGCTTCAATATATGGATCGAGTTCCATTTTTAAAATATTGACAAACGCACATTTTTTCAACAGAATATTATACGTCAGTATGATTGTCCACAAATGACATTTCTATTTTGCGTATTTTGAGAGTTGGTTTCTTATGAAAGGCATAATACAATGTGAAGATGACAGAATGCAACAGTCACGGAGAAAGCTTTCAGAGAAGCATTTCAAAGACCGTGAAATATATGTTCGAATGGAAGAGCTTGGAAGGACCACACGTAACATTGACAAAAAAATAAGATATTTGAAAAAGGCTATTAGATACGAGAGAAGTTTTGAGAATATTTTCTGAATATCTTCTCTCTCTGATATTTTGAACGGCCTATCGAATACAAAGCTTAAACTTGTATATACTTTTTTTAAAATTCTTAGAATTATAACTGCTTAGCAATTTTAAGAAAATATGTTCAAATGTAAAACATTCGAAAATAGTAAAGTTCTAGTGAAAATTTTTTACTGTGGAAAATATAAATTTTCCTGTTAACTGTTACTAATAAATAACGGTTATATTATTATTAGTATTATAATTTTTTACAATAATCTCACACAATTAAAAGTCGTATAATTGTATTTAAAACAAAATATTATTGACTGTGGGGTCACGTTGGTTAAGGCGTAGCTATCGAAAAGTAGTGAATTCGAATCTCGACCATTACAAAGATACGTGGTGTTCACTAACAATTGCTGGGGCACTTAAAATATATAGAGAAAGTAATATCCTCTATGTGAAATGAGATATATCTAGGGATAGCAGGCCAAGCCTGGAATCTTCTTAATGGGCCCTGCTTCTAAATATCAAGGGCTCACTATTTAAAAGGAGGGTACAATATATTATATATTAATATAATATCTGATTATAAGTGATTTTCGCAGTATTGTATTATATTAAATCTATATATATATATATATATATATATATATATATATATATATATATATATATATATATATATATATATATATATATTAATTTTATATATAGGTTAAGTAAAAATAAAATTGATTTTTTTCTACATTTTTAGACATGGATTTTTATTTTATTTATTTTTTTTTTGCTAAGTTGCAACTAAATAGGGCCTTTACATAAATATATTTGGCTAAATCTGGTGAGTCATTCTTTTTCTGTTAATTTTTTCATTTTTTAAGACTATTTTAATGTGTTAGATTCCAATAATTTATATACTCATATTGTATGATGCTAAATCAAATTGATATGAAAAGTAATCAATAAACATAGATTTTACTGAACAAAAATTTAATGCTAATAAATAAGTTTGTGATTATCTGTACCTTGTTAATATTTAAACTTGAAAAATATTTATCTTTCTAATGAGATAGTTGAATTTAAATATCGATTAAGTTCAAATATTCTCAAATTGAAAAAGATAATTGAATTTATAAATGTGTTGAGTTAAATTAACAATTAACACAATGAGATCTTTGATAGTGTATTAGTAGATGGTCAAACTTGTGTTTTAAACATTATTATAGTAAGTAACAAAAATTTCTTTGATTTTGGGAATACTTACGAGTACTTTATTCTTAGAATAAAATCGAATGCTTAAATTAATGATTTAAATTATTTAAGTTATAATATTTAAACACATTATTCATTTTGCAGAAATAACAAGGAATAAAAAGTATGTATTTTGTGCCTAAAAATAAATCTAAATTATTTATTGTCTCGTAAAACCTTTCGAGAAATAACTTTGGAACAGTAAGATAAAGTACAAATTATTTTCAAATGATACTTTTTTTATTAAGCTGTCAGGAACAACGGATATGAAAATTTTATTTTTATCTCATAAAAACGTTTTTATTAAATTTTTTCAAATGCTTTTTAAAATTTTTACTCACTTAAAATAGGACTGAGGGAAATTAATTACTATTTTTTCCAATAAGTATAAATTACATTGGAAAAAATATTAGATTTATTCTTAGAAAATATATTTTATTTTAAATTTAGAAAAAGTTACAAGACTTGATATAAAGAGTTACAAGTAAGGTAAATTAATTTGTTCATTTAAGTTTCAAAAAGATGTAAACTTGAGTTACAATTATCTAAATAGTTTCTAACATGACTTAAGAAGTTATTCATTTAATCCTCTATATAAGTATCTCTTCTGCCGTTCATTTTTATTTATTTCACGCATTATTTCTCAGACATATTAATCTTTATAGTAATTTTTTTAGTTCAAAACATTTTTGCTAGACGCAACTTTTTCTAAGGTATTATGAAGTAAATTTTTTTGATAACGTACGTCACCTCTACTCAATGTCAAAACTTTCTTCTTGTCTTTAATCCATAAAGTTTCAACTTTCAATACAGTGTTCTTGTTTATTCTCCGATGTAACGTAAACTTCAAACCCCCGTTGGTCACTGGCTCCAGCTCTCTATCTATCCGGAAGTTATGAAAACTTGAGTTGCTGACCGTTTTCTTCGCAGTCCCACTGGAAAACAACTTTCTTTGATATTCTTTGATATACCATATATACTTTATAATTGTTTCTTTTATTCAATATACCTTGTAAGAGGATAAAAATTTTGATACAAAAGAGTTTCAAATGTTTAATGATATAAAATCCATATTTGGTTCATTTTACATAAAATTAACTATTAAGTTCTAATGCGACGACTTCCTTCATCATTTTAAAACAGTGAGGAAATTTTATGAATTTGTTTTGTAAAGAATACTAAATTGAACTCATATAGTAGGGCTGGATTTAAAAAGCTTTATAATGTAAAAATTGTACAGTGCAGCACAATATAAATTTTATTTTTATTCTCGACAATTATTCTTACTTGGGCTTTATATTATTCACTATTTAATTAATTAATTTTTTTCTTAAGGGTTCAAACTTTAAGAGAAAGATTTTTTCTTGGAATGAATTACAATTAAAAATACAACCGAAATATTTAAAGTCAGATAATCTAAAAGTGCATTATAATAAAATTTTATTAATAATTTAAAAGACAAGAAATTAAACAAATCAAAAAAACTCACTCCGAAAACATACGATATACAAATCAAACAATAATTGCTCTTTGCATTATTAAGGAAAAACTATTAATCTAAATTTGTTAATTATATAATCATTGAATTTTAATTTTTTAAGATAATAATTTGAAAAGAGTGAAACTAATAATTTGATAAAATAAGTTTATAAACAGAATAAATTAATAAAATTTGCTCATTTAGATATATTTTTTATACATTTTAAAACACTTTTTTCAATTAGAATCTTCTAAAAAATAGATAAATAGATGTAATAAATGAAGTATATATAATTTGTTTTAAACAAGACAAAATGTGTAAATGCTATTAATTAAAAAAAAAAACTATTAGATTCTCTACATTATTATGCAACATGATTTATGCATTATATATATATATATATATATATATATATATATATATATTCAAAATTACTATATATATATATATATATATATATATATATATATATATATATATATATATATATATATATATATATATATATATATAGTAATTTTGAAATTTGTAAAAATTGGATTGAAACATTTTCTTTGATATGTTGTTATTTCTAAATCTAAAGAAAATTTGACATAATATATTTATTTAAAGAAAGTTTTTGTTCAAGTATAAAAACGAAAGGAAAATTGCTGAACACAGGATACTGGTAATTTTGCACCATATTTTCTCCTATCATCTAAAATCTATCAAAATGATGGATGCTTGCAATGAGTATAGAATACCAAGATTTTTTTCATAAAATGTTATTTATTTTGCTAACATTATTTGCAATTTCCTCTCCCCCAATGCTGAGTGAATTACGACATTTTTGAGAATTGCATGTTTGAAATATCAGATTGAAATATAATACAATGTTTGCATCGTGGGTGACGCTAAAGTATTCGAAGGATCTTTCATTTTCTCTCGAAAAGCAATAAATTAAGTTTAAAGTTACTTCCTATTTTGACCGTTTTTGTTTGTTTGAAACTTACTGATACGCTTTACAGTTGAATAAAAGATTATCTAGAAAATATTCTAGATATAGCAATAGATTATTCAGCTCTGAAAATATTTTTAGATTTTTAAAGAGATGCGTAAAGACATTTAAAAGACGAAGATGATTTGATGAAAGAGAGTTTAAAAGGAAAGAAAGAATTGCACATATTTCAATCTTTGAAAAACAAGTTGATGTTAAGTGAAACTTATTTTTGTTAAAATCCTAGTATGTAGTTCGAGTTCAATACGTTATTTAAAATTCCAATTTAATTTCCCTCTCATTGGAATTTATCAAGTCATAGAATTTCAGAAGACTCACGTGCATGTGGAAATACATCTTGTGAAATAAAATATTCTGGCACGGTAATAAATAGCATTGTTTTATTTGATACCTGCAGACGGTACTAGGATTTAGTCGCATTTTAATTAAACCGCTTACATTTTTAGTTTCAAAATCTGAATCACTCCCCATAATTGTTAAACTTGAATATATGTGTAAATGAATACAAATAAAATCGCAATTCTATGTACATGAACAAATTGCTTATTATATGTGACCTTCAAATATTTATTCAAGATTCATACGTGAACATAGAATGTGGTAAAACTTACAGTAGAAAATTGCTATTAGTTAATTTGAAACATAGTATTGATTGATATCGAAAATTTGATAAAGGCATTTATAGCTAATTTAAACCATTGTTAACAGTAATTTAAATTTTTATCGTATTCCATATGCCATGATGCATAAATATTGACCAGAATACTTCTAACTTCATGAAAATAAGTGTATGGCTCTTTTTCTTACTTTAAAATTGAAATAAATACGTAATCGTTACAAATAAAGAAAAAAGTATATACGGTATCGCATTTCTATTATGCAGCGAAAGCTTTTTTGATTTTCCCATCACGCTACTCATGGAAGTTAGTTTCATTTGTTTGTTTATCAACTGTCATTTGATATACCCGAAGGTTAACCATAATTTTACGTTCAACTTAGACTCAGAACCATGATCAGTGTCCATGCTAAAGGATGACTCGAACACGCAAATTCTTAAGCCGAAGGTCAGAGCTCCAACCATTTTTCAGCCAACTTGGTTACCACTAATCAGAATCATCATGTAATGCTGATTAAAGGTACGAGGATTTCAATATATAATAATTTTAAAATTAAATAGAAGTTTTATGCGTTCTATACTTTAATTTGTTTGCTTTCAACTTATTTATATGTGAGACATCATTTCATAGTGAAGCACAGATTCATTAACAAAGTGAAGTAAATAATTAAAATACTTAAAAATAGTGAATTTAATTTTTATAATTTTTTTCAAAAAAATTAGGTGCATGTTTCTTTTATTGGAAACCACGACCCGTGAAGGGAGGTGGTCTTGGTCCCCTAGTCTTTAATATATTTTGGGTTGGAGAGATTTTGTTATCTTGAACAAATGAACAATCTAATAATTATAAACTAAAAGTTTAGATAAAAGTAATTTATATTTTTTGCACAGTAGTCATGACAGATAGGCAAATAACATAGTATAAATATTTAAAGCTTGTAATTTTCAAACAAAGATCGTGAATGAACTTTATCTTATTTTAACAATTATGATTGTGTAGTCAACTAATAAACTACTAATTTAAATATATTGTTTTAAGTTACAGTGGTTTTATTGAATAAAACAAATGTATATACTGTCTCACAATAAAAATAATATTTACTTTCTATAAACTGAATAATTATTTTCCTTGTTATATATTTAAATATTATAATTATTAAATTCATACTAAAAGCAACAACTAAATATTGTTTTCACAGCCATAGTGAAAATATTAGTTTCTCACTGAGAAATTTACGTGTTAAGGATTTTGTCCATATGAACTATTGAACGCAACATTTCTTTTGGTGCTAGATAAAGGTTAAGTTTAGTTAATATGAAATTTTCGTTATACAATTTCTGACAGCTGAAACTGTTAATTCGGACGTCTACAGAGTAATTTTGAATCAGGATGAAGTGACAAAGTGGACATCTAAGCTCTCTAACTTAATCTTCTCTGCGCTACTTTAACTAAAGAAAAAGCTGTATCCTAATGTGATTTTAGGTGTAATGTTTCTCGCTCAATAAGTCCATGTTCGACTAAGTCTACTGAAAAAACTGTACTTATGCAATATAAAAGTGATACTTTAACCATTCCAAACTACTATGCTTTCAAGCTATCCAAATTACCATAATCTATGAAGCTAGATGCCAATGTAAAGTAAATCAATCATAGAAAAGTTTGTGCAATTGAGATTTTTGCGATAAAATAAATCGAAGACATTCCTGTTCATTATAATGTGTGCAAAGTCAAGGATTTAGATGAATTTGCTGAAGCTCACATTGTGGTGGAAAAATAGCTGATTAAAGTGGCAGAATTTTTGAAAATTATATTCATCAATATGGGTGACATCATATGCATCATAATGAGATGTAATTGAGACAGTAAAAACACCACCTTATGCTATCGTAATTATTGTATAATAAATAGCGAAGACATCAACAGAATGGTGTACAAATAACGCTTGTGAATTGTTATTTAAAGAAGCGCAATATCCACACAACAGTTGTAAATAATAAAACATTAACAAAAGAGGATGAACTGGATATTCATAAATGTAAAATTGCTATGACATTATTTTTCAGGCTCTCTATTTTGCCTACTGGAGCCAACAAATAACAACCTGCATCAGAATTTTGAACCTTGTCCAGATTATGATGTCTATTAACTTGAGTCATTTTTTTATTCTGCATTAACGAAAGAACATTAGACCCCACAGAACTTCTGATGCGAAATAGATCTCTCAAAATCTTGCATTTTATTTATGTCTGGCGTAAGATTTGCTAGCTTTCAATCACAAGAAAGATTATTTTCTCCATTAGGTTACCAACATATCATACCAATTGTCTGAAGTTATTGATGAATAATTTCAACCTATGTAAATAATGTTTTGATAGTATAAATTTTAAGTAAATTGTGGAAACCTTCTTCTTCTTAAAATTGAGTTTGTATGTCATTGGGCACCTCTGCTTTTATCAGCATTTTGTACCATTAACTCCAAACCCAATGTTTCCTAGTTCCAGTTGCTCGGGTCACCCACTTTACTAACAAAGTCCGATAACCCTTTAATGGAGTCTAGGTGTAACTCTCTAGTATGGATGAAGCCTAAAGAAGTTAATTTAGGGAGGGCAAGAGCCTCACATTCGTAAATGACATGCTCTGCCATTTCCTCTTGCATATGACATTTCCAGCAGATAAGGTCTTGCTGAAACAGTCCCATCTGGTCAGAAAGTCAGTCATGCTAGGAATAGCTTCCCGACTTTCCAGAAGAAGATGGTTTAGAGGTAATTTCTACCTCAAGTGAAGGATTCATTGCTGCCCCTTTACAAGATTGCCTCTGAGTTCCCTTGTCTTTTTCAGCAAGGTCTACTTTAGAGGCTTCACCTGCAAATGCAGAAAGGTTTGTTACTTCTTGTGTCTTTTCAGCCACAAGATAACAATTAAAAAGCTCAGGTAATATAAGTCCACCCAGCATTGCCTGAGTTACTGGGCAAGGCAAATTACTCTAGAAGTTCGCCAAGCAACTAGAGGCTCCGTTAAGACACCAATACCGCGGTGCCAATTAGCCCTAGGCACGGATCGCATAACACCAGGGTTTACAGGAGCTGGTTCGTGGACTCTGATTCTATATTCAAGGCTATCCTGTCATTCCTACAGGACGTTCGGCTATCCACCACCTGCCGACGCGCCTGGTGGCTGTGCTCAAGCCCCAGGAAGGTACACGTACCCCCTGGTTCCAGGTGTGGAAACCTTAATATAGCAATGAGAGAGGTCACTCATCTGAATAACATACAACAAATAACAGAAACACCATTCAATGTATAGGAAAATGAAAGTGTTTGAAATAATTATAGAATCATGAATTTGAAAAATAGTGAATAATATAGACTTGGATTTTATTTAAAAAGAAACAAGGTAATTTCCACGTGATATTGTTAGTGTTCTTATCATATTGTTAAAAATCATGTTTGTCTGCTTTGCATGTAATGTGATGAAGAGAAAAATATTATTTTTTATTTACATTTCATAGTTTCATTAGTTGCACAACTGGAATACAAACATCTGTGAAATTTTTGCTTTGCAATTTCTCTTTCAAATGAGAGTCGATGTGTTACAGTCGTCCAAAATTTTACACACACAGATAGGACTTCTCATTTAAATATGTACACTTTTTCTTAATATGATCACTACTTCAATACAGATATACTTTTCTCTTAGATACATGAACGAATGTATTAAGCTGCTGAGTTTGAAAGCAATAAACTGAAGTACATTAAATTTAACGTCCTTGTATCCACGAAAGATTAGAGTTTCACTGTAATATTTGTCATTGCATATTGTTATTTTAACTGCTGTAAAGATTATACTTCAATAATCTGACTTTCCTAAGCCTAATATAATTTTTCAAATTTATTGCTTTTTGATTCCAATCACAGCCAATGAATTTGAAAAATATCTATTGGTATTTGATTCAAATTCATTGGTTTTTGATTTTTATTATAAGAAACATTTATTGTTGGGTGATTGACAAGTCACCATTTTCTTGCTACTTCTTCTTTTCTTTGGCTGATCCCTCCACATTTCTTATGATAATCAAAATTCTTAAAGTTCAAATCTACTAAGAACAATATATAATTTTGGTACACACGAACGACATTTTATATTACTTGGCACACACAACATACACATTTGTAGAGTATAACATAGTACTGTTTTTTATATAGCATTCAATTTTGAAACTCAAATGGAAAAATAGACTTTTATACAATGCTTTATTTATTTGCAGAGAAACATTTGGAGCTACATTTATTATTTTTAATAGATAAAGAATCCACATGAAATAAAGTATCAGTTTTAAGAATTTTATGATATCACTCAAAACTATTTCAGATGTTTTATGTCTCCTGAGAATGAGATAAATCTAATTTCGATTTCCTTGTCTTTTAAAAAGAATATTATCTGACCAGTTACTGATGGTATTACGTTTCAGAAGTTGTTGCAATAGAAGAAGCATCCTGATGAGTTTTACCTGAGCAAAATCATTAATGGAAAAATCTAGGGCTTATTTAAAAGGATACACTTACTACTAAATGTAAAATAATAAATGAATTTAATGAGAAAGGAATTTACAAATTGCATAGGTTCCACATAAATTTCTGCTTATATTAGGTTGGTGCGTATGAAATGTCGGATTCTCTTTACATGCGGACGTTTTCCTCCCTGTTTTCGTTATACTTTTGTATTTGGCATAACCTCATTCATACTCGTATTGTCCATTGCCAGAGACTCATTTCAGCAAAATAGGTTTTCTCGAAGGTCTTCCCTTTTTTATTTCTTTTGAGTTTATTGCCGATATGAATTCTGCCGACATTCGCGTCATTTTCTTATATGAGTACAAACTTGGTAATAGTGCTGCAAAAGCTGCACGCAACATAAACCAAGCGTTTGGGGAGAATACGATTAACGATCGGAAAGTGCAGCGTTGGTTCGAAAAATTTCGGACTGGCGATTTTCCACTGCAAAATGAGCCGCGCGGAAGACCCAAAACGTCTGTGAAGAATGATGACCTGAAGGCTCTAGTGGAAGCGGATCCAGCCGTATCCACGAGGGAACTTGCTATCAGGATGAAAGTTGACCATACAACGATATTGAGACACCTTTCTGAGATTGGCAAGGTTAAGAAAATGGACAAGTGGGTACCGCACGCACTGACAGAGCGAAATAAGCTGGATCGGTTAAACGTATGCTCATCATTGCAGCATCCACCCTATTCACCGGATCTCTCGCCGACCGATTTTCATTTTTTCAAGCATTTAGAGCTGTTTTTAAGGGGCAAACACTATGAAAATGAAGACAGTCTAAAAAACTCGATATCAGAGTTTATTAATTCTAAAGACCAAAATTTTTTTAAGACAGGCATCTACGCTTTAAAATCTCGTTGGGAGAAGTGTATTGAAGCCAATGGAGCATACTTTGAATAAACAGCTTTTGAAGAAAGATATGCAGTTTTATACAATCACTTAAGAATTCGACATTTCATACGCACCAACCTAATAGGATTAAAATTTAAAATGATATTGTTGTTTCATTTACAAGCCCATCTATATTATAATTTATCTTCATTAATTCTTGCTATGAATATGTAGCTCTGTTTATTAAACAACGAATGAGTGTTAATAAAGATTCACACACACACACATAAAGAAATTTTTATTTTTACTGGTGTCATGTTGAAAGACATGTACTCATGATGCATTTACTGAAAAAAAAATTCATATGGATGAGTTTTTGGAGAAAATTGTGCGCTAAATGTTATTATGAAAGGTATGTTACAATATTCACGTTACTGATATTATAAACAAAGGTTTATTATTTTTTATTCTAAAAATCCAGATGCATTCCATGCCTAACATTCTTTTGCATAATATTATGTTATATAAAAGTGCTTAAAGAAAACTTCCCTGCTTATGTTTTAATTTAGTAAATGAGGGAGGGCCTTATGTGTGCTTTTATGGCCGTAAATTAAACATATATAAATATTTTTAATGGTAATAGAATTTTGTTTGATAAATTCAACAATTAACATTACATCTATTTAGTAAATGAATTGAATTTCTTGTAGTTATGTAATGTTATGAAGTTGTTGTTTCATCAGCATGCTTCCCGGTACCTCTGATAGTTAGATAGAAGCAGTCGGGTGGAGTGTTCGTGATTTTGAAGTAAGGAGCGAGCAGAAGGCCCCCAATACTTGGTCTGCCACCCTAGAGGTATCCTTTCATTTGGAGGACATTGCTGTCACGTCAAATTTTAACGTGCTTCAGCCGCCTCTCGCGAACACGAAGGCTCTTCGGTTAATCCGGGATTCGAACTCATTACTTTCCGATA
This sequence comes from Latrodectus hesperus, assembly GCA_037975125.1. Classification (NCBI taxonomy): domain Eukaryota; kingdom Metazoa; phylum Arthropoda; class Arachnida; order Araneae; family Theridiidae; genus Latrodectus; species Latrodectus hesperus. The sequence continues at coordinate 9,221,863 of CM075852.1, read as the reverse complement.
GCTGGAGCGACGCTCTCACCCACTAGGCTACCATGGTCTTAACATTATGTTTTTATTTAATCCGACCGATGGCTGAGTGGTTAGCGTTCCTGGACTGTGGGTCTCGGGTTCGGGCAGACATGTTACTTTCTTTCTCTGTTCTCTCTATGTTTCTCTGTCCTTCCTTCTGTGATGATATTTGAAAGTGGCCCACCCTCTAAACGGGTTTGTGGTGGTATGGCGCGGGCAACGCTACTCGCAACCGTGACTTGTTTCACAGGTGAGACCAATGAGTAGCCTTTTCTGGCCTTGCTGTGGCACAGAGTTCGTCACCCAAGGGCCCACCGTTGGAAAGAAAATATTTATATTTAATTGAAAATATGCTCCATATTATTCTTGAGGTTTTAAGAAAATGCTTCAATTTTTTTTGTTTCAGTTCACTGCGTTCATCAATTTTTAAATACATTACACATTACTAAATCAATAAAATTTCTTTATGACAAAATTATAATATTATATATCAGAAACACAATGCATTATACATTTCATTTTGTTTTTCAACAAATAGCATAAAATAGTCACTTGTGGCATAAAATAAAAATAGACTAATCACCAATATATATATATATATATATATATATATATATATATATATATATATATATATATATATATATATATATATATATATATATATATATATATATATATATATATATATATATATATATATATATATATATATATATATATATATATATATATATATATATATATATGCATATTTTGATTGGGTTTTGCTTCTTTTATTCTTGTTTGATGCTTTGGTTTGATTTTTGGTATGGCTTTGGGGTGTGATGGTTTTTTTAAGACTATGTCTTGGGCCATTGCAGAAAAGCCATAATTGTGCCAATGTGGTCAACACCCCCTGATGAAGCTGGCCATATTGGTACTTTATTCCATTTATATTTATCTTTCTTTAAAGGGTTTTCAATGTAATTCTTTTCATTGTATTCTTTTCAATGTGTTATTTTCCATTTGATATTTCAATATATTGTTTTCCATTTAATATTTAATATTTCAATGCTTTAATGTTTCAATGTGTTGTCTTCCATCTGATATTCTACTTTTTGCATTTAATTTTTCAATGTACTATTTTCCATTTGGCATTTCATTGTATTTTGGTTCATTATATTCATTGCATATTGTATTTTGTTTCATTATATTCATTGCATATTGTATTTTGTTTCATTATATTCATTGCATATTTTATAAATTATACTATTAACTATATATATATATATATATATATATATATATATATATATATATATATATATATATATATATATATATATATATATATATATATATATATATATATATATATATATATATATATATATATATATATATATATATATATATATATATATATATATATATATATATATATATTTTTGGTCTAAAAATAGTTATAGAAGCTCATGTTACTTTGTACGATGATCTCTAAGCAGTATTCATGAAAACAATTTTTAAAGGTGATGTTTTTGTTTTTTTCGTTTACTTATGTGTCTTGCTCTCCTCCTCCAGAAACGAATGAATTCTTTCTTGGAATGCAAGTAGATGGACGAAGAGAAATATACAAGGGAAGAGCACCGGCCTCTTCTCTTTCCGCTCCTCCAGTCCTAGAAAAAGAGACATTTATGAGATCCTTCATCCGCCATTCTTTTTAAAGGAAAGAAAGAATTTCATCCCTCTTTGGAATTCAATAGCCAACTGATATCAGAAAGAGGACAGTAATGGAATTTTGTAAAATGAACAAATAATTTTAGAGTTTTACAAAAGAAATTGAGGTGAAAAAGGAAAAAAAGATTAATGTATAAATATGTGCCTGTGTGAAAGTATATATAATAAAGTCTAGATGCAAGTTCTTAGTATTCAATTCGATTAGAATTTACTATGTCGATGGAAATATTCTAATATCATGTTGGATCCTGATGAAAAATAATTTTTATTTTAATTTCTAATTTTAAATTTTTTGTTTCTATTATTATTAATTTGATCTTTTATATTAAGTTTTAAGATAAATAAGTAACTATTGATAAATATATATGTATGTGAAAAATATGTGTAAATATATGCATGTGTATGAATAAGAGCTTGCGTATACATGTATGTGTATGCGCATATTTGATTCATTTTGATTTAACGATGTATTTAAAATTGTTTTTCTCTATATTCAATTTGCTCAAAAATTAATTCGACCCAGAACTAAACTTCAAGTTGGATTCCAACTCATATCGAGTGTTATCACCCAAATAGGGAATCAAATTTACGAACTGATAAACTAATAACGGGAACGATAATTACTCTGTTGCTAGTTTGGTACTATTGAAAATAAAAAAAAAAATTTTACGACAATTTTTTATTAAATGTTAAATGTTTTTCATTAAATATCAAGAGATATTACTAAATTGAATATTTGCATTTCTTATCTTACATAATTATTTCTAAAATGCATTTTATTTGGAGAGGTTAAATTTACACAAATAAAATCTGAACTATATTTATTAAAAATAGCAGTAAAACACCTCATCTAAATTCAGATGAGCATAGTGTCATTTACAATTCAAATTCCTTGAATATGTTTCTTCTATTTTAACTGAAAGTTTCTTGAAAATGAAAAATTTGAATATGTAATGCTGGTTTTGTTTCACAGATCAAATGAAAAAATTGGAAATTTATAAAGTTATCTGCTTATGCTTGAAATTATATTGTTTTATTTGTTGTGTTTTTTATTTTATTTATAATTATTCATTTATTAGCGAACTAAAATTTCTCATGTATATAAAATCTGATAGCTTTGGAAACATATAAGAGAATTTCCTGCCAGATATATGAACTAATGTTTTGAATAATAATTGTTGGAAGTATATGTAAATGAATACTTGTTGAACTTAGTTTACAATACCAAGTTTTATTCTATAAATATTAAGTGTGCAAAAAAGCACAAAAAATTCAATTGATTTAAATAGATAACGTTATAAGAAATCAAATTTTCCTTTTCGGCAATAGAAAAATTTGAAAAGTATATATTACGAGGGGTTTGGTGTAGAATTCGATACTCCTTGGTTTGGCGAGATATTTGGTGATAAAATTCAATTAATGGTTATTCTGATAACCCTATATTAATAAAGCTTTTGTATAGCGGCAGCAGCATGTTGTTAGTCTCTTTTTGGCTTCAAAAAATCGCCAAAAAATCAAGGGATACCAGATTGTAAACTTTTATCAATATGAGCACATATTTTTTAATTTTCGAAACATTGGTTTACTTTTAAATCACATGACTTATATAAACAAATCATATTATGAATTATATATACAGAACAAATAAAATCATTTGGCTTTAAAAATTTTGATATATTCATTTGCTTTATTAAAAGTAGACAAATAATTTAAATTTACTTATACAAGTTATAAAATAAAATTTCAAATGTTTTATTTTAAGATGTTTGGTATTAATCATTGCTAAAACGCAGAAAATAGTTTTGGGTAAATTTTGTTTTCCACATTTTGTATCTGTGGAGTGTGTGCTTGGGAGATTTCTGTCTAGTGATACATGAGCATAAATCATTAAGTATTAAAAGTTCTCCTGGATGGCTAATATGACTTATTTTGTCTTAAGCATCTTTACAATTGCTTCATATCTACTTCCTTTAGTACTTGTATAGTGGAATGTATAATGAAGATTTAATCAATTAAATGAATTCAGCTAGTGCGAAGCCTCACTTTAACATTAATATTTTTCTTTTATGAAAATAGAATTATAGTTATCAGGTTTTTTTCAATTCTGTTCTTTTTTATTTTGTACATTTTATGTTTACAGAGTTGCTATTCTAAAACATTTTATCAATATTCAAAAAATTATGTAATTTCAGACCTAATATTGAATTATGTCATCTAAAATAAATGTTTGTTATTTGTTCTGAAATAAATATGTTATTATTATAATAGAGTATAATAATAAGGAGAAAGTAACATATTATTACAAATCGAATATTTATTATAAACTTATACCTTGTTATATTATTAAAATTATTTTGGCAAATACATTTTTTATTTATTCTAAGTTAATAAAATTTTTAAAAAATTAAGGAACAACAATCCTTTCAAATCTTTGAAATTGTGTGCAAATTAAAAGTTTAGAACAGTAGAAGTGGACTTAAATTTGAAAATAATTGTTATTTGTTTCTTTAATTAGCGTTAATGATACTATAAAATATTTATAGGAACTCTAATCAATGGAGAAATTTCTTATCTTAAAATTCATCCATTTTTTTGTATCTCATTGGTCACTTTTCGCAGATATGAATGAATCTTCAAGTATTTAGCTTCTATTTAAAATACAAATGCTTCAAGGTTTTCAAAATCTTGAAACATTTACGTTAGAAATAGAAATAATACCAATTAATAGTTCAAGTGGATCACAAAGTATTGATTAGGTAACCCACACTTAAGTAGTTTTCGTTGAAACATGTAGCAAAAATTCGTAGTATTAAATTTGTGCCTGAATAATACACGGAAAGAAAAATATTAATTACACCTTCATAACAAACATGAAAAATTCTACTATTTTTAATACAGAAATTCGTGGTTTGTTAAAATTTATTATAAAATTCCCAATGTGTTAGGGCTTAGGACATTAGTTAAGTGGCCTCCACTACTTCTGGGCAATATTCTCATACTGAGAACGGTACAATTATTAAAAAGCTCGAAAATGATTGGCTGATCAGAGTCACACTAAACTCAGTTACGAGAATCCATTACTCTAATTCTATAGGGATGGTCCTGCAAGAAGTGATGCCCAATCAGTTTTATAAATTGAATTGTTTGTTAAAATGGCAAATTTTTAACTCTTAGTAATGTTAAATGACTTACTATTTAATTTTTTCAATAATAGAATGCACTTCTTAATCATATATATTTACTACAGTTCATATGACATATTTGAGTTCAATTGAAATTTATATACAGGGTGTCCCAAAACGACCTCATAAGCTCTGTACAGCTAGGTTCCTAGTTGGGAGTACATAAAAACTGCCCAAATAAGCTTTCCTGTACGATCCCTAGTTTACGAGAAAAATGGGAAAAACAAAGTATGACGTCACTGCCATTACAAGAAAAAACACTTTCTTGAACATATAAATAGCAGTATATGCTGCAGTTGATATGTTCAGAAAGTGGACATACTCCCTAGCAGTTCGCAAGGTATTCCTATTACATCGGCCGTACATCAAGTACATGTTGCAGTACATCAAGTACATTTGTACCTTTCTATTATATATATGGGCCCCTTTTAACAAATGTGTGAGTTACACCACTCCTGTCGTTGAATTTAAAAATGTACATTAAAAATATAGTTAAGGAACTTCGTACTGACAGATGATGTCACTTCGTGCCACAATTCTCAGCGAATGAGTGACAAGTATGTTGCACCCTTCTGAGGGGGTTTAAGTTTTCTCGAGGCATCTTTTGGTTGAGCTCTTCTATCGAGCAGACGTACTGTAGATATCATGGTTGGTCTTCACACAAAGAAATTGTTACTGTAATAATAAAACTTATTATTGAAAATCTATCTCTTCAATAATCAATCATTAATTTCACAAAGTAAAGGAGAATAACTAGGTAATATATATATATATATATATATATATATATATATATATATATATATATATATATATATATATATATATATATATATATATATATATATATATATATATATATATATATATATATATATATATATATATATATATATATATATATATATATATATATATATATACTGTTTTATTCAATAGTATTTGAAAGACTTTGACTTTCAAAATAGTATTGTTATGTCTTGTAGTGATTGATCTGTACTCCAGAAAAGGGGAAAAAGATGAATCACTGTTGCTATAGATCATTAAAAAACAGTTCAATGTACAGATAATGTTTGAAGGAATTACAAATTCTGTAGATTATTATAAAACGGCTTAATCCGCAGATGCTATGTTTGGGTAGCTTTGTTTATGAGGCCTGTGTAGTTTGCTTCCCAGCGTTTCTTTCATTGATTCTCATCCATCATGCGGCAGCCATGAATTATGAATGATCTAGAAGCTGCTTACGAAATCCTCTCTCTGGAGAGATGGACTCTTTTGTTTGACTGCCAAGCATTCAGAACTCTAAAAACTCTATTTTTTTGCAAACATTACACTTGAAGAGTGAGACAGACAGCTTTTTCAATCATGTGTGGTGTAGAAAGCAAAAATAAAGATGAGTAAACGTGACAATTGTCAAAACAAATATTGAATTGTGGTTATTCACACATTTAATGATCATTAGAGAAAGGGATCGTAATGGTATTGTGTAATGTTTACCTTCACATTGTTGATGCGAAAAGTGGAATAGCGCAACCCAAAATGTCAGCCTAGCTGTCACATGACGACAACAACTAAGATATGAGTCACCTAGTAGTTTTGAAGAAAACTGACGTTCCAAAACATGTATTTAATGATTCTTTTTAAATATTCACATTAATTTAATGATTGCTCTCTAAATGCTATTTTGCGATCAACTATTATTCAACCATTAAATTTTAAGTTTAAAATAACTTTATCAACAGTTTCGCAGTTTTAAAGTTTGTGGAGATTGTGGCTTTTGAGTTATTGATTTGTATCAGCAGTTGATAGTTATAATTAACTATTCATATATTTCTTAAAATGAGTCAGAATCCCTTAATGATAGAAATGCCTTGCATCTTAGTTTATAACTCTGAAAATATCGGGAAACGAGATTTCAACATTCCACTTCATAATTGGTATTAAATTAAAACTTTTCTATTAGTTGTAAATTAACCCACAATATTTTTCTCTCTCACAAATTAGTTTCATCATTTTACATTGCATTTAAATTATTAGTTGAATATTAAAAATATATCTAATAATCATATAATAATCAATAAATCTAATAATCAATAAAATTACTAATAATCAATAAAATTACAAAATAATATTTGGGTATTATTCCAGAATCTTCTAAACAGAATAAAATTGTTCTGAATTAAATGTCAAATATAATCTATTTCTTGTAATTTTACTTACTTTTCTATGTGTTCTGAACGAATATGTTAATGACCCCAGAAAGATTGGTTTTGGTCTTAGAAAAATATTCGCAAATTCTTCTTAATGAAAGGGCAAACTTATTCCAGGACGAAAAAGAAAAAAAAACTTGATGAAACTATCCAATTAAAATTTCACATCAAAATTAATTAGGCTTTAATTTTCTGAAATTTTTTTTAACATTCTAGAGAGAAATTCGATTAATATGCGATCAACCTAAAAAATGCTATAAATGCCATATAGGATGAAAATTTGCAAATGACAAAAGTAACAAGTAAGGATTTTGTTAAAAATATGCCAAAATAAGAATGAAAAGCGAAAACTTTAGATGGATACAATGTATATCCACACTTAAAAGAAACGACGATGAAATATATAATTTTTAATTAAAAAAATAACCATTGGCTTCTTTTTTGAATCTTTAAATGATAATGAAATCACATTTCTGTGCTTTTAAATTTCTTGAATGAAATTTCGAATGATAAAATGAACGCATGGAAATAAATAGTCAAGCTTTGTCTGGAATCTGTAAAATAAATATCGAATATTTTTAAACTTATTGATTAGGATTTAATAAAACATGAATTCCTGTTGCAGGCTTGAAATTTTACAATTCTTAAAATCTAGGATGCCTAATCAGGAGATGATTTCACTGAATAATTTACAGTTTAATATTCCACACAATTACAGATTCCCTAAACATAGCCACTTCAATCACCCTAGGCTGGATAAAAGCCCATGTTGGAATTACAGGGGATAAACTAGTAGACTCACTAGCCAAGAGGAGGCTACCACATTTAATGATGAGCAAACTACTGTTCCACTCCCAACCTCCTACCTCAGAAAGAAGCTGAAAGATGAGATTTACTAAGAGTGACAAACACTATGGGATCAGGCCACAACGGGGCGCCTTGTCCATAATATTATACCATAGGTGAAGAGCTACACTCCTTGTTGGCCACGCCAAATTACTGAAAACGGGCCCTTCCCCACGTATCTCCACCGGATTGAAGCCCTCTCATGAGACAACTGTGCTTGTGGAGACACTGGAAGCACGTATCTCTACACCACCACCTGCCCACTTACTAGCTCGTGGCACTTTAACAGACCCAGTGAACATCTCCGTCTAGAATGGACTCGGAACATCGTTAGCAACCACTGTGCCAGACCAAAGCTAATCGCCCTCATTTCATTCCTTCTCAATCATAGAGACTAAATCATACCAAACGAGAACGGAGATGATGATGATGACGATAGCCTAAGGGGACCTGTTTGACTCGGATACGGAGTATTAGGAGCCACTCTCCCTCAACACTTATCTCACCAGTGCTCAACCTCATTCGTACTCTTGTCATGACTACTAGGACTGTATCACTTGTACACACACTCATAGCTTATTTTCCCACTCACAGAACATTTGCCCGCAATACATCTACTATTCTTATCTAATCAAGACTTTCACCTGTATTCTTTTGTCCTTGTATGCTACTTTTATCACATTGTATTGCTTTTATTGTCTTTACTCCGCAATCCTGCTTGCCTTTTTCTACTTGTACTCAATAATCTTGTTTTCTAAATTGTGTAAAATATGCAACTGTCTCCCCCATTCTTCCACCCTGTCCTCCTATTGTTTCTTCCTTCCAGCAACTCCTACCCAAACTGTTAGAACCTTTCTTGGGTTAGGCACAGGGGACCTTACTGGTGTAAACGTAAACAATTATAGATTCGTTCTTTTTTCATAGAAATTGTTGTAATTATTGATTTGATTAATCAATTCTACGCTCTTCTGGCTTTCCACTCGTTTGTTAGGTTTTGTGAGCCACTTAACAAATATATTTTAATTATGAAGTGTAAAATATTAGAATGATGAATAAAAATGCTTTATTGCGCCATTAATTTATTTAATTGTATTGTCTATATAACATCACTCAGAGGGCATAACGTTATGTGCTTAGCGTATCTAAATGCAAAAGGGAAAATAATGTCGTTCTATTCACATTAATTTTCATATTTACGCATTTTATTAATTAGTGCGATGTTAGTATTTTAATGCTGTTATCAAAATAAATATCATACAGGTAGCATATTCATCATTTATTTTGCAGTTTTACATGCCCAAAGTGTAAAATTTTTTATAAAATTGCTTTCAGACATTTTAAATCCGAAAAAAAACACATGCAGCAAAGCTAAGTATATAATTATATCTATATACTAATCTACATTACATAAAATATTTAAGAGGTAAAACAAAAGTGGGATAAAAGTCGCCTTATATAAATGCCTTGAATAGTCCTAAAATGGAGATTTTATGTGCAATAAATGGAAACTCTGTAAAAATTACACAAAAAATACGCGTTTGAATCCTAATTGTTTGGAATAGAAAAAAATCTAAAAAGTTTTCATCTTTTCTTACAACTATTTTCAAAATTAATGATGTTGATGTTAATTTTAGATGAAAGTATTTGCAAAATTTCCTTAACATCATGAATTTTCCTAACGTTTTTGAGCATAAATTGTAGCTACTGTACTCTATTGTACTCTATAGTAGTATAGTATTGTACTATTGTAGTAAGTAAACTCATCATTGAAGAAAATGAATGTGGAAGGATGAAACAAATTTCCAATTTAATTGGAAAATTTCCTTTAACTAAAGACTTAATTTCTCACACTTCAGTATTTCGTCTTCCTATGAATTTCTTCTCAGTATTATCTCTGTTGACTATCTTTATAAACTGGAAATCTCAATAATTTAGAACTCAGATAATATGAAATCTTCAGCATTCATTTTGATTTCTTGTTTCCACAGTAACATTCATATTACTGGAAGAACTAATACTATGAGCATTAAGTATAAGAAAGTCCCTTATTTCCAAGCATTGTTCTTTTATGTAAAGATATTAAGTTACTGTTTTTAGTTGAGCAATGACAGAACAACAGTACTAAAATACTACCACACAAGAGACTTATTTTATTGCTATTGTCATAATAAAGTTTCTTTTTTGCACAAGAAAACGATATTAAATTTAAAATAAAAACTTTATCAATCGATGACATATAAATTTGATTCCATGGAAAAATCAAATTTTTTGTTTTAAATAAACTAATTTGCAACAAAAAAGTTGAAATACTTTATATGATTGGTTCGAAAATATTATGAGTTCTTAATATGAGTATGAGCTAATAACTCTCTAATCAATTTTCTGTAAATCAGACTTGTTTCTTAATGCACTTATATCTTACTATTCTATTAATTTAATTTTTAGTTAACTTTTCATTGATTTTTATTTTTTTTAAACATTGATTTTGTTATATTAATCAGTTGCACAGTACGAGAATAAAAAAACTATTTGCAGCCATATATATATATATATATATATATATATATATATATATATATATATATATATATATATATATATATATATATATATATATATATATATAATATATATATATATATATATATATATATATATATATATATATATATATATATATATATATATATATATATATATATATATATATATATATATATACGTCTTCATCAGGAGGGAGATGGCCAGCTATGCAAAATGAACACTCTTTTCTGACATGCACGAAGGAGACAAATGTCTAAATATCTTCGAGCAATTCCCCCGAAATCGTATATTTTGGTATTTTTCCAATTTTATATTTCTGGTTTCAATATTTTTTATGTTTTATCTTATTTATATTGGCAAATCTTTCTTTAGCTGCTTTTGTGTTGGCTAGATTTCTTTTAATGTATTGTAGTTCATATTTTATTATATTGTATTTTTAGTATTGTGTGTGTGTGTATTTATTACTTTAATATATATATTTTTGCTTTATTTTAATACATGTATATATATATATATATATATATATATATTTATATATATATATATATATATATATATATATATATATATATATATATATATATATATATATATATATATATATATATATATATATATATATATATATATATATATATATATATATATATATATATATATATATATATATATATATATATATATATATATATATATATATGATATTCATTATTTTTAAATTATGGAATTTAAAAATAATGAATTTATCTACCAGTCTTTAATCATCTCTCTATTCTACACTAACAATTAAATTTTTTCTCTTGCTGAAATTTAAACTGTTTTTAATATTTCTTCTTTTCACATTCCACCAATAAACAATATTTTAAATGAATTTTTTTTTAAATCCTGAGTAAGCTTTTCTTAGAATTCAGAACTGCAGTTCCATTTGAAAATAATAAATGGAAAAGCTTCAAATTCTAAAATACTGTAATACATTTTTCAAATGAAAAGTTTATATGTTTTTCATTTACTGCTATTGACACTTTTTCCGTTACCTAAACTATTAATCACCACACCCACAGCTGAGAGTAATTTTCGAAACCACTCTTGAAAATCGAGGTAACAGACTGGAAAATGTAGTGGAAAAGAAAATGAAAAAGTATTCAAAGTAAAAAACCGTAACGATATTAATGTACCAGATAACTTAAAATACTACTTGGATGATTTTCGTAATACTTTAGCATTTTTCAATTTCTTTCAAAATGTTAAATCTTTTATACTAGAAGATTATTTATTTTGTTTTTTTAATCTTAATTATCAAAACCACTATTTTCACTTATTTTTGTCCGATATATTTCAGTTTTTTTCTGAATATTCTCAAATAAAAAATATCCATAGCCATGTGTAAATCTAATCCTTCAAATCTTCAGCATCTTTATCTCTGTAACTTCATCAATTAATTTACTGAGACTCTATTTTTACGATTTATTTAAAGTACTAATTATAAATAATTACAAACTTATTTAATAAAACATTACAATTTGAATAAAATTGCCTTTTCTACTTATATTTATAAATAAAAACAGTTTTTTTTAAATTAAAAAGTAGTTATATGACATAATCTGCTTCATCATTAAAAAGTTTCGAAATATTCTTTTTATAAAAACTAATCTATTCATAATTTAATACAAGCCTATAAATGTAAATTAAGAAATGCTAGCCTTCACAAATAATGCTTTAGAAAGAAAAGAAAAACATGTCACATTCTCATAAAGATTGCTTATTAAACTATACGTGGGGACCGCGGTAGCCTAGTGGTTTGGGTATCGGCCTTCCATCCAAAAGGGTGGGGTTCGATTCCCAATTCTGCCAAAGACCCACCGATTAAATGCGATGTACATGCTCGTTAAATCTGTGGAATCGAAAGACCCGTGGTCGGTCGTTGAGAAGTTAACATTAATGCAATGGTCTGGAGAAATTTACTCCCCTTCAGATCAATGCGAAAATTGAGGGAGTAGGGTCCTCTGGTGCTGCCATCTATCGGAGGATTTGAAGAGCAAAAGTCGCACTTTCACCTTCATGGTGCTCTGATTAAACGAAAGACGCTCCCAATTGACTTAAATTCGCATAGCCAAAGCATAGCGAGCTTGGCTTGTCCAAGTGTCATTAGTAACAACAAACAATACGCAATTTCTTAGGGCATGTGTGCTCTCTTGAAACAACTGAAACTGACTCCTACGATACAGAAACTCAATAATTTATTTGGTTGGTATGACATTTAAGAGTGTGTTTATTTCATATATGTTACGGTGCAACGTCAAACAACGTTTGGATGTGCTGAGGACCAAGTTGTTGAACTGGTCTTGTGCAATGGTACATCACTCAACGAGCAGTAAATTCTGATATATATGTAGGAACCTGTCTACTACGTCGTTCTATATCTCGTCAGGAGAGTATGTCCAATGCATGTCGTATTTAAATCAAGTGAAATCATCCAAATGGATGATATTCTCAAAACGAGTGCAATTGCTTATGAAATTTGTGTGATGAGAATGGGTATTGTTATCCATAAATAGAAATTCGGTTAACATGATATACTGAACAAATAAACATGGTGTTTCATGATGATGGCTTGATAAAATTTGCTTATCATGGTGCAGATTTAAGCATGTACATCTATTTTGAAATTCCGGATAATTCTTAATTAAATATGCACTCCTCAAAAATCCCAACAGTGTTGTTTATTAGTGAATTTTCCTTGGGAATTCTGATATTCTTCCCACGAAAGTCTAATGCTAATTAGATAGGAAGCTAAACTCGGTCTCGTTTGAGAATATCATATATGCTCCGTATATAATTGCCCAGATTACTTTTTCTCTACTCCAGGTTAAACGCTAACAACAAAGAATAATTACCTTGGGTAGAACATACTTCACAAGCATATAGGTCCTGCTGTGACAATAGGTTGATCACAGTTTCATGTAAACCTGAGACTGAAAACAATTTACAGGAAGATGTAATGGCTCTTTGTGTCTGTTTTTGTTGTAATTATTGCCAAATACTGGTCATCTCTTGTAGCTGCAGTTCGTTTATTGATGTTCCCATCATTTTGGAATCATTGCAAAAGCATATAGATGAGTTTCTTGAAAATTATTTTCACATTCCAAGCTGCTGATATTGTGTACGTATAAAAATCGTCTATATTTGTCCTGTGTTCAATAGATGTTCGTTTGGAAGAACTTTTAAGCAACATATTTCGTCCTAACTCCATTCCTTATATAATCTTACATCACTTTCTCAACGTTGTGACAAGCAGTCAACTACATCCAATAACTTTAAGTAACTACTCACATAAGCATACTAATTCCAAAGATACGTATCACAAGCCCCCAGACGAAATTCTTATTTTAGAGTTAAAATTCCACTTTATACATTTTGTATTTAAATTATGGGTATGAGAGTAAAGGCAGTTCTATATCAGTGTAAATAATTCAGATAAAAATCAAAATTTGAAGGAACATTTATGAAAGACAGTTATATTATGAAATCTCAATTTATTTATAAGAAATATTTTATAAATTACTCAAAAAAAGTAATCTGAAGAATCTCTTTGCATTATATATTGTCTACCTTCTTTTAGTTTTTCGACAAAAGGAATCAAATTTCTTTTGGTTTTCTGACATTGTTCGATGCTTTTTGATAATGTTCAATCTACTACATTATTAATCAAGTGTCTTCTAATATACATTGATATTTGTTAGTAAAAAATGTACTTTAATATTAAACTTATCTCAGATTAAAAATACATATGCAATTTTTTTAAATGTACGGAAGGTTAGTTGCGTTTAGTTTACAAAAGATTATTGATATTATTTATTTGGTAGTAAAAACAAGCCATTTATAAAGAGGAAGACAAAAATTTTTTTAAAGTTAAAAATGGTCTAGCTCAGTTAAGTAATATGAGCTCAATTTTTGTCCATTTCAATTCTATCTAGTATCTAGAACAATTTTTTCCAAAGCTTAAAAGCCACAATTTTTGTTGAAGAGAGAAAGGTACTTTGGGAAAAATATGAAGCAAAATCTGTTTTTTAAAGGAAAAAAAAGACAAGGAAGAAGGCAAAAAAATTCCTCTACGATTGGAAGGGAAAAGACAGATTTTAAATAGAGCTGTTGCGATGGTCTTACTTCAATACTTACAGAGGAAGAAGGAAGTAGTAAAAGTATCAGCAAAACAACCTAACTTCGGAGCATTTTCCTTAGCACTAGAAAGTCGCCTGACATTTTTTGTACATTAGTTTTTTTTATGTATAAAATATTTTCAGTGATGCAGAAAATTTTAGAAGACTATTTTTATGTAAAATACAGGTATTTTACGCTTGCAGATAAAAACTACATTCTCCTTGAAGTCTTTATCCAGGATACTATGGAAAGAAAGAAAACGAAATCAGGAAAGAGTACCTTTTATCAAATACCATGAAATACTTTGTGATTCTTTTCGAAAGAAAAATATATAGTCAAAGTATCTTTATTTTAATATATTTCCTTATGCGCACGCACTCTCATCACAGAAAGCACAGAATAAAGAATTTTCTTAAATGACTTTAAATGAATGTCAACTTTTCTCACCTCAATAAGTGAAAAAAATTGACAAAATAATTATAACTATTTATTTTCTGGTGAATAGCTTGCTTTATGCCAAATCATTAAATTAAATTTTATTTAGAAATTAAAATTATATATGCTATGATATTAAATTATCGCTAAATTATATATGTTATGATATTAAAATATATTTATTTTTAAAAGCTAAATTTATATTTAATGTTTCATAACTATTAATATGCCAGAAATAAATACTGAAAATTTTGAAAAATTACAATGTATAAACTGTTTCTGTTAATATATATTACTTATAAGTATTATATTATATATTACTTATAAATATATTATATATTACTTATAAATATGATTCAATTATTATATTGAATCATATTTATATTGATTTTTCATTAAAATTGATTATTAAATAGTAAAGATTGATTATTGAAAATGTAGATTCAATAATTTATGTGTTGATAAAATTATCAATTTTATACATAAAATCGACATATTAAGTATAAATCGCTTATAACATAAAATCGAAATATTATAACAATCACACACACAATTAAAACATAAAAGTATTTAGGTTAATGAACAATAAATATATTTTTATATTTTATGAGTTATCTTTGAAGAAATTTTTTTGTGGGATGTAAATGTAAGATGTTTGATAAAACGATTAAATGTTTTAGTAAAACAGAAAATGATTTAATGCTTTACAATCTCATAAAATGGCAATATTCGCTCGTTGCCAAAAGAAAAAATTTTGAAGTTTAACAAAAGTATCAAAATTAAACAATGATTTTATTTTTGGTTACTTAACATTTGTTTCAGCGAATAAATTATAACTAATATATTACTAATTGGTATGAAATACATGTGAAATACATTGCTGAAGAAATACACGTATTTAACTATTTTAATTTAGTTAAATAAATTATATATATAATTATTCAAATAAATTTAACGAAAACAATAAAAATATTTATTGTTTCTGATCCAAAAAAAATATAATAATGGTTTGATAAAATAATAGATTTGTGATAAATCTTAAATTTTTCTGAGCCCCCAACTGTAAGATTTATATATTACTTATTAAAAAAACATTCATATAAAACTAAATACGTTTTTAAAAATTTTCAAACTATCTGAACACACAAATTAAGATTTTCAAAATTGTAATGTTTGACAACTTTTCTAGACATCCATGCAGATACTTTTATCATTTTAAGGACAGTTATTGACTAAATTTAGATAAATATATGGAAATATACTTAAACGAAAATTTCATTGACGTGTATGAGAAATGTAAGACAGGAACAACGATATATTTGGAACAAGTTCAGTATCCCCATACACTGATTTCTCGCCAAATCTGGTAACCGTTGTTAACGTTGTAGTGTTGCCGATTTTAGCTTTTGTTTTTATTATAGTGTTGCCAAATTTAGTTTTTGTTATTATTTTTATTTTTTCCTTGCCAGATTCCGTTTTTCTAGTGTTTTAAATAATTTTTACGTTATATATGTGCTTTTTTTTAGTGGCAATAGCTTTTTTAGTTTCACTTCGAGAACTTTCCAGAACTTTCTTTGCTAATTGTTCTATGTTTTAATTGCTAGTCATTTTAATTTCGTTCACTTTTGCTGCTGGAATCGTTGGATTTCCCGCTGTTGTGTTTCGTTGTCGCCAGTGTCCAAACATCGTAAATTTTTCTTTCTAACTATTTCTTTTTCATTATTATTTTTATTTGGTTTAATTTTAATATATATATTTTTTATTTAAAGATATATTTTATTTTATGTATTTAAAACCGTTAAATATTATTTTTTCCTTATATTGTTTTCTTAATTTATTATCATCTTTTTATTGTTTTAATTACTTTATTTTTTCTTTTAATTTAAAATGTCTCATATTCATAATGTTGTTGAAAAATATCAACAAGTTATTTTAGTAAAAATTAAAGATAATAATGGTGGATTATTGCTCAGGATTCCAAATTATTAATTAATTTAGGATTCGCAAATATTAATTTTTAACGGAAATTGGATTTGGAGAAGTGTAATTATTTTATTTAAATTCTATTGCTTACATGTATTTTTTTATTGTATTCGTGTTTAATTTTTATTTACTTAAAATGTGTATATATTTAAAAAATATTTTATTCATGTTTTTTTTTAAATTTAAAAAATGTATATATTTGAAAAATAAGTTTTTGTATGCTTTTTTTAAAATTTTATAAAGTGTATATATATAGAAAAATGTTTTTGCATGCTTTTTTTGTAAAATTAGATAATTATTTTTACTGAAATGTGAAACTGGTGACTAACGAATAAGTCGAAATAAATCGGCATGTCAGCTTAACTTCATATCAAGTAAGTCCATTATTTATATTTATTTTCTTTTTTAAATTTTCTGAAAGGCATATTTTTCGATCGAACTTAGGGAAATTTTCCATTTTAATAAACGTGCGCTTAGCTTGGCGACAAAAAAATTCGCCGCGTCGACAAGTGTATGGGGATACTGAACTTGTTCCATATATTTTCGTGATTGATTAAAACAAAGATAAATCGTTTAAAAATACGACTAGCTATATAAATATGACTAGCTATATAATTATACATTAGGCATCAAACTGCGTTGTATCACCGATACAGAAGGTATGTTTCGAAATATTCAACTATTTCTTTATTCTTTTAGAGCATAAAGTACCAGTATATTTCCCACGGATAGAAAGATTTTATATTCTTGCAACTTTCAATGTCAGTTTAAATATTTTGGAAATGCTTATTAAAGGACTTATTTTGGAATTGTTTGATATCATTGTAAGAATCGTTCTAATAATCCTGTATCTTTCTAAGAAGCGATGATTACTATAACATCCAATAAAGTGCATTTAAAAATTATTAGCCAACAAAAACGGCTAATGTCTATTTTAAATACATTTAAAATGTTTTTAACTGTAATTCAAACTTGATGAGTGTGACCTTACGTTAAGTAGTTCTTCGTAAACTTCCCCAACATGTAATTTGTGAAGATATCAAGAGCATTTATTAATTATTTATTCGATTAAAACATAGTTGTTGCACTTGGGTATTCAATAAAAATGATTTCATTTTCCAATTTTTCTATTAAATTATAAATATGGAGTTTCGTCTACACCAAACTAATTAATTTTGAATTGAAAAAAGTATCAAAGCATTATAGCAAAAATAATGATAAGCAAATACTGAAATTAATGCTAATATTAATCATATTTTTGAATTCATTTCATTCATGATTTAGTAAGAGCACAAAAAATGTATAAATTTCTCTCGGAATAGAACTTGCATAAATAAATAGACCACGTCATTCTGAGAATACATATAGTGCTATATATGCAATTACTATATCTTAATTATTTATCAAAGAAGAAATTAACTTTTATATGAAATTTGAAGTTTATATTTGATACTTTTTAAGCCAAAGCAGAAATTTGAGAAAAGTAGAAGCTAACCCATTTAACGTCTGAATCCGATTAACAATTGCTTATTTTTCTCAATCATTTTTAACTACTTTGCAAGGAATATATTTTGCAGTAAGGATTACATAAATAACAAACTTTCAATATGATGAATAATAAACTTCTAATATTTTTTCGGTAATTAACAATTTTTCTTTCAAAACAGATTAATGACATAAGTTCTAAAGTAAAATGTATTTTTAATAAAAGAGATGAAGGATTTTTTTATTGAATATTGTACCGAGCTTCACGGGTTCGCGTCGATTGAGAGTTGAATAAAACAACCACTTAATGAACACAAGACTTTTATTCGTAAAAAAACTTCACTAGATATACGAAATTCCCGCTGTAACAATCACAATTATACAGCTACAATTCGTCAGATATAATAAGAAACAGCTTCTAATCACAGGTCTCAAACACCTCAGACAGAGAACAACTAGCAGTCACAACTAATCGCGCGTATTCACTCACTGACTGACTGTCTTCACAAAAACTCTGACTCTTCCATGTCGGGCTGCGGTATTTATGCCTGACTTGGCGGAGAAATCTACCAATTTCGCCAAGGTTCTGGAAGCTTCTAGGCTATCTCGAAAAACATTGGTCCTAGAGCTTAGGTGATGGATGTTTCCAGAAATATCGATTTTTCGCCAAGTCGCCAAGAATCTCGCCAACCGTCGCCAAATTATTAGGAAATCCGCTTTTAAACTACAACACGTCTAAATACCGCAATTTTTGCCCAAAATGTGAGAATTTCCGATCTGCCTGAGATATTTTAAGACAAATATAATAATTATTTGTAACAATATACTCATTTTCAATAGTTAAGAGTACGAAGGGAAGTATTTCAGAAGCCAATAACTGCGATGCAATTTGCGCCATAATAAGGTGGAATAATTCAAGTATGTCACATAGAAACCAATTATGGTCTCATGCTAAGATAGTCGCCAAAAGAATTATTTTATAAAAAGACAACATTTTACTGTGTTATAGGAGTTGCATGTCAATGCGGATGAGAGGAATTTAAAATTTGGTTGAGTTTTCAGTGCTTCCTTAAAGATGAATGTATGGTTCGAAACTTCGACATGTTATCAGCTACACTGAGTAACAATATTTAATCACAAATGTATGCAAAACCATTTGTTTCTTTACAAGAAAAACATCCCATTTATTACAAAAGTTTTAAGCTTTCATAATTCCGTCATTTTAAGATACAGAAATCCATCTCGTATTAGCCAATTAATTGTAGATTGATCTTTTTAGGGAGGCCTAATCGTTACTATTACATGAAAGATCAATATATTACTGCAGTAGCTATGGAGAATTGAAGAGTGACCGTAACATATGCGGCATATATGACTGCAAAAATATTAGTTGGATGATGTTCTCAAATAATCAGACAGATATTCAGAAATAGAGTCAATGCCTCGATACTAAGAGCGTGTTTAATATTCTACTATAATTTAGAGAAATACAATTAAAGTAATATTTTCACTATGGCAGCTGTAGCTGACTGAAGGAAATTATTTTCAAGTATAAATCGATATTTTCTCTGCAACCGATGAAAAATTCTTAAGAAGTTGAAGAATAGAAGATGCATGATCATTAGTGATCATAAATCTTTGGTGAACATTAGATATTGCAAGGTGACAATTCGGAATAAAAATTTATTGGATGCAGCACACATTTAAAAATGATTTCTAGAGGCTGTAAACTATCAGTATGAAAACCGAAAAAAAAAATTGTAAGATTATATACAGTCGACCATTATCTTGCTTTATTTAAATAGATTATAATGTGTGTCCCTTTCAGAATTGTTACTTCGATGACTGTCCAATAAGTGAAATGATCGTGCACATTAAATTGATAGCCTCAATGGACGTCAATTTCACTGGAACGCTTTCGTGTGTACAGCAAGTACACTTTGGATTGACTGGCACTTTTGCATTGTGCTGCTTGTATACAGTTTTCATCCCAAGCCACTCTTACAGACTAGGAAACTATTGAACAGAAAAATGATCCATGAATTGAATTAGCAGCCATTGACACCTCAAGAAAGCATCGTCAAAGGCTGTATAATATGTGTATAAATAGGAGTTAGTCACACGTATTTTTATTTGAGCTCCAGTGGCTCAGTAGCTTCAGGCCGCTCTCCGTTAAGCTCAGCAAAGTGAAGCATCATTTCTTGCGGGCAGTGATTGGGAGGGTAACCACATAGGATAAGCTCCGTGGGTCAGAAATGTGTCCAACTTAATATGTGACGTTCAAAGCTCTTCTTCCGGAGTGGCGTGGAGGTAGAAGAGGGACTCAGTACCTTCCACCATTTTCCGTAATGTAAGCAAAGTGAAACATCGCTTCCTGCGGGCAAGCGAGTGAATTACACTCTCCTTTACTGAGTTGCTAGAATACTATGGGTTGGGACGTGTTCATGTTAATCCGTGACTTCCAGAATACTTTTGCTGGTGTGTGGAGTGTGGAGAGGCGGGTGTCAGATCAGGTAGGACCTTGTCGTTTAACCTCGGTTCAAAATGAAGAGGCACTTGGTGATGGACGAGTGTTCCAAATCGGTTCAGTCCAGGGTTTGCCAACACCGCTGTGAGTGTATGTTCTGGCTCAGTAGCTTCACGCTGTTTCCCGTTAACATCAGCAAAGTGAGGTATCATTTGCCGCGAGCAGTGATTGGCAAGATGACCACGTGACACTCAAGCTATTCTCCCTCACTAGGTTGATGGAGCTCCATGAGTTGGAAACGTGTCCACTCTTTAATACGTGACGTACAAAGCTCTTCCTCTGGTGTGACGTGGATGTGGAGAGGAGGATGCCAGCTCAGGTGTAAATTAGTCACCAGACCGTGGCTCGAAATTATGAGGTATTTGGTGATGAACGATTATTGCAAACCCGTTAACCTAAAGGTATAGTCTAGGGCTCGCCGACACCGTTATGCATGAATGTTATTTATGTTTTTTATTTTAAAACTTTTTATTGATGCATCCGATACGGCATTTTATTTTAATGGATAAGAATTTAATATTGTTTCAATTTTAGTGGTAAGTATTTACTTCATGAGTAAAGATATTTCTTACTTTTTGGCACATTTCGTGTCAATCATAGCTATATTTGCTGGATTTTTATTGTTAACCATTCTGTGATTAATTTTTATAAATGGTTATGCATTTTCTTCACAATATATGAAATTTGAACCTTATTTCCGAAATTATATTTCGACCAATATTTACTTAAAATCAAAATTTTTATTTACCAATTTAAAAATGTCACTATTATAATTATAAATACATGATCTGTATTTACATTTTAAGAAACAAAAATACTAACCATTTCCAGCAATAAAATTCTTCAGTAAATAATTATCAGAATTTAGCTTAAAATTTTTGTAATGACAAAGCATGTTGATTATAAATTTAATTATTGCTACACAAATGCTTCTTTAATTCCTTTCAATACACACTTATTTATGTTTGAAATTCTAGCATATTTAAATCTGCGTTGATGAGAGGAAGCATTTTTTTATAAACATAAACTGAACATTAACTAATTCTTTTAAAGATCAACGTGCAAAGCTTTTGAAGCAAAACAGATGTTGCCAAAACCATATTCTGGTAATGCGATTTTAATGTATCGCTGTGAACAAAAGACTGGATCAAAAAATCATTATTGTAGAATATTTTCTAGGATTATTTTTTACTACATCTGCTGTCATTTAATCTTTAAAGAAACTTTCATTTCATTCTAAACGAATATTTGTTTTCAAAATTAATGGAATAAATACATTTTAGTTTCATAAAATGGCAGCAACTCTTCTAAGATTAATTCTAAGAATAAAAAATGTCTTTAAATGTGGCTGACGTAATTCTTGAAATATTTAGTAATGAAAGAAAATGTAAGTAAATTTTTTTGTTAAAGTAATTATATTTATTTTTTTTATAGTTTGAGAAATTATGCAACATTTATTTTCGAAACGAATTCCTTTAAATGATATAACAATTTTTTAAGTTTCAATCACTATATAGGAATTCTAAATGCATAGAAGTTTTAATTATTCTCATACTTTCGTGGTTAAACTATAAAGAAACATTTTGCAATTGCAAATACATGTTTTATACTCTGTGATTATAGTTACTTTTAAATTAATGAATATATTACATATTTTTAAGTAAAATATACCTATCTTTTCTGCATAAAATGAATTTGTTTACCAGTATATATAAAATTAGCTGTACATTTTTTTAAATTATGATTCCAGATTTGTTTTTCGTGTTGACTCTTAACGTTATGTTGAATCGTAATACTGGAAAAAAACCCTTCTGGATTTAATTAAAACTTCTTCCTATTGCAAAGTAAACACTTAATCTATGCTCCGATATTTATTTGTCCACTTTTTTTTGTATTTATGCATTTGCCATTTTTGTAAGTCGTAGATGTTTTTCGATGTTTTATCGCATATATATATATATGCTTCGTTGTTGTTGACCTATCCTCTTTAAATATCTGACATTTATCAGATCAACTCCAATAAATTGTTGACAGTTAGAAAGTCAATGACTAGCAGGGTATCTGGGGATAAATCCTCCCAGAAAAGTCCGACGCAATCCAGAACATGTTTTAGTCAGGCTGGATGGTCATAGCATTTTTTACAAGTGGGATAATTACTTGTACCAAGTTCAAACAATTAGCATTTTAGATGTCCACTTGAGAATCTGGCCAAGTAAGTTTAAGATTTTCGGTTACATTTTATTTCCAGAAGAGTTCCAGAAGATGCTCCTAAGTATCATTGGTGCGTGGGTAAAATTGGCCAGAATGTAATATAGATTTTTCATTATAGTAAAGTTCCTGATATGTAAGTGATGAACCAGTGGGCGTATCTTCCTCACTGCCCTCCTTGGCCAGTTGATCTGGGGTCGCATTGTCACTAATATTTACATGGAATGGAATCCTTTGCAGATGTACATCATGGTCTTGGGAGTTAATTTTCAATTTCAGCAGAATAGATAAACTAGTTTCATCATTTGTAGAGGACCAGTCACTGAGATGTTGCTGTGTACTGCAGCTGTCCGACAAATTCCATAGTTCTGCAAAATCACAGTTGCTGAAAATGACAGCAGCACAAGTCCCATATATATATATATATATATATCTTTAAAATATATGCTTATTTTGGTATTTATCAATGTAAGATTCATTTAAATTCCAATAATGATAAATAGAATTAGCATCGTAGACAAAGCAGATTGCACGCTAACCATAAATTTTTAATATAAATTATGAAAAAAAATTATATGGAAAGGAGTACAATAAAATAAGTTACAAATAAAATGAAAATATTCTTTTTCGGCTTGTTTATTAAGAAAAGCTTAATAAACACCTAAAAAAGACAATGTTTCTGAAAAGAAAAAAAAATTTATGAAGGTTGTTTCTCTTCAATTTTTGTTACTAGAGGCTTTATTATCCCATACTTATTTTGACAGAATGTTCTTATTTTATTAGTAAACATTAAGCTATGTAATACAGTGTTATTTTGAGGAAAATATGAAGGAATTTTAATCCTTCTTAAATACTTTATAGTGGAACTATTTGTTGAAAATACCTATAGTTGTCAAGTTGTTTTCAAAAATCTGCTAATGCAGTATGCATTAATAATTCCAAATGAAACGCAAGAATTTTCATTTGGAAAAGAATAAAAATAGCTTTCTTTTAATCGGTGTTTTTACATCTGAAAGCAGGGACTGCATTTTGTCTTCAAAGAAGCCACCGCAGTAGATCCAGCCTCACATAAGTAGGGTATTGGACATGGTAATGGAATGCGAAATAACCTTTGTTTTTAGTATGGGAAACTCATGATCTTCTCCCTTCCAAAATTCAAAGAGTGATTTATTACTAAATTGTCTTTTGGTTCCAGTACTAGTAAACCCAAAATTTATGTAACCTTGAGAAAATTTCTTGATTTTATTTTTGAAATAACATTTGTTCGTGTATTTGTTGATGCTTGACTATCGCCTCATGCTCGTAAAGACCGCTTAAAAATTTATCTTTGTGCCGCAATAAATCTTTTCCATGAATATTTAATATGGTGAATTGCAATTAATACAAAACATATATAACATACACATCCATATAGATTCGATAGCAATAAAAATATCGATTCGAATGAAATTACCAGGAATTGAAACTGGCTTTATCGAACATCCTCTTTTTCCTATAAGAAAAGATTTATTCTCATCTGTGATTGCTTGAGATGACATCATTTCAATAATTCAGAATGTTAGAGACAAATCAGAATTTCTCTCAGCAAGGTGGACACAAAAACAGATTCTGGTCAATATGGCACCGAATTTTTGTTTTGTTAATCCTTAAAATCTGTGTTGCAAAGCGTCAAAAAACATTCAGTATTCATGGTAGTTTGTAAAGTTTAAAATTAAACTCAGAGTGTAGATTTAGCACCAAAAAATTCAAATTACTTGTATTATTGTAGACATTTTACTATACACTAGAGAATGGTTAAGCGATCTATTATACACAGAATGATATGATGAAGACATTAAGCTACACCTGAAAGAAGCAAGTACTGTTTAGGTATAAAATATATTTAAAATTGCTTAGCTGTGTTAAAATCTTTTGATTATTATTCGTTGAATTATTTAGACTAAATGAAAATTATTCAAAAAAGTAAACCCTTTTTTCTCTGTAAAACGTTTGATAATTAATAATTAATCCTTTTCAGATTTTTTATTTTGCTTAGTTATAATAAAGTAGCTCATAAAACACTTTATTTTGGTATTGAAATTATATTTTGTAAATGAGAAGAATGCATCCAATCTAATAAACAATAATTCCAAATTACAAACCGAAAATTATATTAACATTTTCTTAAAATGAAGGTCTCCATAAATTTAAATCTAATATTAAATGTGTTTCAAAAAAGAAAAAGTATCTTATTATCAAAAGAAATTATTTCGTAAACAATATTTAAAATTAGTTATTAAAGACTAGATGGAAGCAATTAAAACCACTTAAAATGAATTATAATATAAAGCACTCTTGTTAAATTTATTTTCTTTTTATAAAGAAAAATGCTAAATTATTTATAAGTGGTAATTAGATTTTGTTTTTAAACCACATCTGTATAAAATCAAAATCCCTTTTATTATTTCAAACTTTCTTTAAAATTCCCAATGCCTTTACGAAAACATAAAGCAATACTCTTAGAGGAAAACAATTCCTGAAATTCAATTGCATTTTCGACTTCGAAATTTCTGCATTAATGATTAAAATATACTTTAATGTGTTGTTCAATATTCAATGGAGAAACTTCACTACTTGCTGAAACAACCTGTTGTAAAGGATAACCTAGCAAAACAAAGATAGAAAATATCTTAGCAAGATTGTGAATATCATCCGCAAGCATCACGTGAAGGAAATACTACTCTGCTGAGAGAAAATAGAACCCCGTAGCAGAAGTCCCACCACATCACGTCTATTCCCCCAATCAGTTATTGCTTCTGATGCCTCTTTCTAACGATAACCACGTCTGTACTTAGAATGGGACATCCAACTGTTAGAACTTTTCTTCGATAACATCTCAGAATGCTGTTCTGCAATCTTTTTGAAAACAGCAAATTTTCTCCTGCTTTCCGAAATTTCACTTCCTTTCCTTTATTTATTTATACTCGATAGTGATATTTTTCTGGCGATATTTTGCGATAAAATGGGAAAATATTTTACATTTTTTTAAAGTGTTTACTTTTTTTTTCGTAGAATAAAAATAACTTGTCGGAAACAACTCTAATTTATTTATTCGCGAGAAGATTAAATTTCATTCGTGCCGACATTTGGCGAAAATCGTCAGAACGTCGGAATCATATTTTGAAATTGATTTTGTCTCCTGCATGCTATTCTTGTTGAGATATGGAAGTGATAAGTCCGGAGAAGCAACTTTGTGCTTGGTGTCACGTTTAAAGGAAAGAAATTAATACTTGTTGTGTGAAATCATGTTTCACTACTGCAGAAAATGATTTAAAATATTAAAAACAGAAACTCGACAGTACATACTTTTCTGTAACTACAACTGTAAAAGTAATGTAATCTAGAGAAAAATTCGCAACTACTTTAATTTGTTATTTAATAGTAAATTTAATATTCATTCGTCTCATATAATGCAGATCAACAGTTTAACAACTATTCATATAAATAAATAAATAAATAAATAAATATATATATATATATATATATATATATATATATATATATATATATATATATATATATATATATATATATATATATATATATATATATATATATATATATATATATATATATATATATATATATATATATATATATATATATATATATATATATATATATATATATATATATATATATATATATATATATATATATATATATATATATATATATATATATATATATATATATATATATATATATATACATATATATATATATATATATATATATATATATATATATATATATATATATATATATATATATATATATATATATACATATATATATATATATATATATATATATATATATATATATATATATATATATATATATATATATACATATATATATATATATATATATATATATATATATATATATATATATATATATATATATATATATATATATATATATATATATATATATATATATATATATATATATATATATATATATATATATATATATATATATATATATATATATATATATATATATATATATATATATATATATATATATATATATATATATATATATATATATATATATATATATATATATATATATATATATATATATATATATATATATATATATATATATATATATATATATATATATATATATATATATATATATATATATATATATATATATATATATATATATATATATATATATATATATCTGTGTGTGTGGTGTGAAAACGTGAAAAAATGATTGATTCAATATTTATGATTCAATATTTATTTTATTTATGGTTATAAATATTAATTAAAAATTAAATAATCATAATAAACAGAAGATTTTATAAGTTTAAGGAAATTGATCTTATTAGTTGTAATTAATCTTATTGTTGAGTTTGATTTTATTAGTTGTAATTAAGCATGTTATGTTGATTAAGTAAACAGTTTCACTGATAATGTTCTTCCAATTTTTCAACTGAATTCTTTTTAATTATTATTAATTTCTATTAAACACACACTCAATGCTTAGGATATAAAATTGAAACTTTAAAGGAAGTAAAATTCTTGATAATTCAGAATGCTGAAAATTAAAGTAATATTATAATTAAATCATAAATATGAATATTAAATTACTTAATATGTGTTGGTATTTTTGAAAGCGATTTAAAGTTGTAAAATAATCCTCATGATATGATAATTTAATTTGTCTCAAATACGTGTTTTGCATGTGTTTTACTTACTGTATTAGGTAGTGAGAAACTATGATAACAATATGTAGAAGCTAAATAAGAAATATAACTGACATGAACGGAATATAAATTAAATTTAAGAAAATAGGTAATGAAATCATAACTTAGTTATTTACAACTTTGTGTTAAATGGTTGTCTCATTTCAAAAGTCATTTCATGCTTTTCGTCGTTTATTTAAACTCAGTATTTACCTATTATTTATGTAGCAAATGTATAGCAATGTTGTAAAAATTATAAATAAAAATTTATTTTCAAGTTGATATTACTCTATCCTGTGAACACTGTAACAAAATATTTATCTGGCATAAAGAAAATATACGATGATGATAGACATAGTTGGTTAAAAAAAAGAAGGTATGTGTTGGCAAACTATTAACGAAATCCATTCATGGAAATGAAGATTTTTAAGAAAATAAGTTGTAACAAATGCCATAAATACTGCTGCATAATCTTGATGAAAAATAAATTCGTAGTGTCTGAAAAGTAACACAACCGGTAATAAAACGTCACTTACGCATCGTTGTTCAGTAAGTCAGAAAAGGTTGTCAGTACGTTCCGATTATCAAAACAAAATGAATCACCAATAAGAATAACTTATTACCTACATGTGTAATAAGCAATAATAAATTCAATCTCTATACCCAAAATTTCTGTAACTCTCCATACAGACTGACTTGCATAGATACATGACAATGACTTGGAATTGTTGTCAGACCACATTTAGAAGGAGAACATATCACTAAATAATATAATTAAATTATATGTTACATTAGTAAATAATATACTAGATCATAGGTTCCCAAAGTGGTCCAGGTGGACCCCCAAGGTCCCATAGGAGACCACACGGGAGTCCACGTAGATGTGAACAGAAAACATGGGTTCACAAGTTGTAAGTGGGGGTCCATAAAACATTTTCTGGTTTTCATAATAAAGAACAAACATTTTGGATTGGATTTACCTATCAACGTAGGCAGGTAGCATCATTCACTAGGTAGATACTCAAAAATATTCAAGACTCAGTTCAAACATAGAGTTGAATAGAATAATAGATAATAGTACAAGTGTACTTTGTAAATTGAAATTAATGAAGCAAAATATTAGTGGGCGCGAATTCTCCCAGTGTCCGCACTCCTCACAGATAGAATGTCTTAATGAGGACATTTAGACTTACGCTCAACATTTAAACACTCTGCATGGTTGACTTCAAGAACAGATTTGAAGATATTCTGACGATGGAAATACCAACATGGATCATAACCTCATTTGATGAAACAGAAGAGGCGAATGTGGTATTACAAGAAGAGCTACTTGAGCTCAGCACCAACGAGGAAATGAAAATGGAATTAAAAAAAAGGCTAGCAAACATTTTGGCTGCAGGCAGAAATCCCCGAAAAATATCTTGGGCTGTGGGAAATTGCAAGGAAATTTTTGATAGGGTTTCCCTCGTCATAACTTGTCGAAAGATATTTTAGTGCCGTTACCAACCTGTAAACAAAAAAAGAAGTAGATTGAACATAACAAAACGGGGAGGTTTGAAATTACTTCTTACAAAATTGAAGACAAATACTGATAATTTGCTGTCAATTCATCAAGTACATTCGTCTAATTAAAAGTATGATAGTTTTTTATTGTTGATTTACATTTCAGAGTTTATTGTTGATTTTTTGCCAATTGTTGATTGTGTTTCTAATAATAAATACTTATAATGTTGTGTAACCGCGAGTATTATTTTAATAAATAGGACACAAGAAAATGTGCTACTTTTTTTCTTAACACCCCCAATTTACGGTGATTTTTTAGGAGTTTTGTGAATACAGTAGAAATGTAACAGAAGGGGGTCTAACGAAAACTGCAAAACTGAAAGTGGTCCACGAGAAAAAAAAGTTTGGGAACCCATGTACTAGATTAAATCGGAAATGAGCTATTGCAAGTGGCACACATTTACAATTTAATCTAGCTTAGTTCTACTGTAATATTCAGCATATATATATATATATATATATATATATATATATATATATATATATATATATATATATATATATATATATATATATATATATATATATATATATATATATATGGGAGTTGTTGGAATCAATCAAAGTTTCAATGCTTTAAATAATCATAATCATAATGATTATTTTGAGTGTTGCTACTTTAAATTATATAAGAATTGATGAATTAAATGACTTAAGAATTTTATGACTTAAAAATTATGGTGCGCAGTTTAACCTAATTAAAGGCTAACTGAATATTTTTTAATTAAAAAGTCGTACTATAAAATCTCTAAACAACAATCTTCATTAATCGCGTTGTTAGTACTAAAACTAAATTTAAACCAGCCCAAAAATATAAAACAAATAAATATCATTTCAAAATTTTATTCTTTATACTTTATATTTTTATAATCAATATGTTTGTTTTTTATACAATCTTTATGATTTTTTATTTAAAATATAATTGAGTTGAGTATTATATTGCCTAAAGAGAGTAAATACTTGAGTAATTTTTTCTTTATAGTATAAGAAATAAGTTCTCTTTAAAAATTTCTATTTATTAATAAAAAATTAAATAAAAAATTTAAATCTTTATTACATTTAAATATTTATTAAATTCTAAATGTAAATGAATGTAAAATATCTATATATATTATTAATAAAATTCAAATATATATAGATAGCATAATAAATTTTTTAAACCCTTATATTTTATTAATTATTTCTTTATAACATATTAATAATTCCTTAATTTACATTAATAAAGTGAAATATAATTTCATTGAAATTTTTAATATCTTTTATTATTACATAAACTACATAAAAAACTTATTCTTTAATTAAACTCGCAGTTCACAACATTCTTTTCTATAGAACTACTTCTATACGAGTTAAGAAATTTTACTTTGAAAAAAATAAATGTAAAACTTTCCACAAACTTTCAGTTTAAATGCAATGTTTGTCATTATGCGCATTTAAAAAAATGGATCGGTAAGGGATTAAAGAAGCAGATGGGACCATTCTTGAGAAAGTTTAACCAACGAGAGATAGAAACGAAACTAAATACTTCACTCTTTTTTTGAAATGTGAAAGAGATATGAAAAGTCTGCAGCTGTTGCCACTCCTAAATGACAAACAAAGAATAAATAGAAGGATAACGAAAAAGATATATGAATGCAAAACAATTACTCAAATATAATTTATATCTATTATGCATTTTTTAATTCAATTAGATGTATTTCAAATGAATTTTAGTGTAAAAAAAAATTTATAATTCTTCACATGATAAAAAAATGAATAAACTTCTAATAATGAATTTAAATATGTGATTTTAATGAATATTTTCATAAACAACATTTAAATAACGTGAATAATTCATTAAAATTAAGTGTAATGATTCCAATTTTTAAAGAATGCATCACGCTATTCTTCTTTATTTCTCTTGAGTTTGTTTCACATCGCTAATCATGAACATTAATTGATATGTCATTATTTTATTTCAAGTGTAATTAGGTTTTATATTTTGATAGATATGTGTATTTACTACATTCTATATCTTGAAAAATTAAGAAATAAATATTTTGCGGTAATTATCAAAATTTCAAACTGATGTAGTACACCAGTTGAATTTTTTACCGATTGGAAACATAAACATTTTAAAAATATTAAAAGTTACATTATCTATAACAATATATCATTTCTTGGATCGAAGTTTTTTTTATTTAGAATCTTCTTACAAAAATCTAAAAGATACTTTGCAAATATATTAAGAGATATCACATCTATAGATAAAGCATTTAATAATTTTGCATTTTGTATTAAAAAATTTTTTATCTGCAGTTGCTGGATATAGAGACATGAAACTCTAGTACTTTGAAACGTTTGAGCACTAAAGTCAATGTTATTTAGAAAAATATTTTATGTTTATATAAAACTTTAATATTCAAAATTATAATTTAGATTTTCCTTACCTAACTGTTATCCTTAAGTTTTATTCAAAAAAGCCTTTAAAATTTCGGAATATTATCTGTAATTCAAAATCTTACCTGAACAAACCAGGTATTATTTTTGCTAAGCTACTGACTTAATTATTGATAGCATTTTTCAGGATAAAGCAATTTGGATAGTTAAAAATAATAAACCAGTTGTAAAGTTTGTTTCAAATAATCGTGTTTTTGATATTAGTTCTCCTTTGATTTTGAAGATCTATTTACAAGTATACCATTAAATAAATTAAATGATGCCGTAAACCCTTATTATTGTGAATATAAGCATTTGCTTAAAATTGATTGTGATTATTGGAACAATTTATTCAAACTCTGCATTTTTAATAACTTTATTTAAATGAAGAAAACATTTTTATTCAAAACTTAGGTATACCATAGGAGTCAAAATTTTCTTGTTTACTTGCCAATATATTTTGCATCATTATGAAAAATATTTTATTTTTCGATTTCCTTCTGCTTTTCATTATACTGATGATTTTATTAATTTCAACAGTTCTGAATTTTAAGAATATATTGTAATTTTTTTTCTGAGGAGTTAATTCTAAAATATATATTACAGTTAATTTTTAAATATAACATTAACAGTAGTAATTCTGAATTTTTGGATTTGGACGTTGATATTAAAGATGATTCGGCTTATATAGATATCAATGACAAAGCGACCATATCCCCCCTGAAGAAGATATGGTCCCCATGATTC
Organism: Latrodectus hesperus; assembly: GCA_037975125.1. Classification (NCBI taxonomy): domain Eukaryota; kingdom Metazoa; phylum Arthropoda; class Arachnida; order Araneae; family Theridiidae; genus Latrodectus; species Latrodectus hesperus. Next base: position 9,189,076 of record CM075852.1, on the reverse strand, counting down.
TTATTATTTTTTATCATATTTTATATTTTGTCATAAATCTAATTTCTTTATACTTCAATTTCCTTTTACTTTATTTCAATTTCATTTACTATTCATTTATACTTCAATTTATATTTACATATTTTTGATATAAATATATATATATATATATATATATATATATATATATATATATATATATATATATATATATATATATATATATATATATATATATATATATATATATATATATATATATCAACATTAGCTCGTTACTGTAAAACATTATATCCATATTAATAAGAATTAACAATGAATATTATAAGTTGAAAATTTATATTACGAATGTATTTATATTAAAATAAAATACTTATGCAAGATTTATGTATAGTAACAAAATGCGCTTCTTAGTCACAGTTGTGACTAATCTTTTTTAATATATAGTAAAGTGTCTATACATATAAATATTTTGCTATGGCAACATGGATGGTAGTTTATGTCTCATGTACATATTAAGCATGTAAGTGATGGCAAAAGTCAGATTGTAGTCATTATTTTGCAGTTAACAATACAATAATTACTTAAATTTGGTTAACGCATCAAAATTTATTCCGCATAATTTGATTTAGTTTTGTAAGTACAGGAATAGTTATACCCTAATTTAACAATATTTTATTATATGAAACGCATAATGATCACAATTTTGACTATTTTTGTAAATATTTTATTGTAAATAATGTGGGAAAATGGTAGTATTTTAGCAAAATCTCTGAATAAATGTACAAGAACTGACATCATGACTATTTACATATGAAAAAAAATTTAAATGGTTATATATAAATACATCATGCATTTATTAAATTATAATTCAGTCATCTGATAATTATAAGGAAAAATTACGATAAAAGTACTACGCACAATCTTAACATTTTTTTATTACATTTACACATTTTAAAGTATTATATGTTCACTTATCGAGTAAGTATTTATTTCAGGAAAAATATTTTAAGCCAATTGGCAGACATAAACTATTGCACATTCATTTAACTTTATCTTCCATGTAAATCTTCCATATTTCAAAGTTTTTTTTTACTCATAGGCTATTTGAAGCGCATACTTCGTGGGACAGAATAGTTTACTAGCTCAAAATTTCTGAATATCTCAGTAATGCCCTTAACCTCCGAATAACAGCAGTGGAGACAAAAAGAAATCAATATTGGATTATTTTCTTGCGTCTGCAGAAGTCTTTTGGTCTTTAGAAAAGATGAGCTATAACTCATCCTTATCGTTGTTGGAAAGCATCTTATTGATTTTTCATGTAAAAAGGATGGTTGATAAAAAAAAACGGAAACTGTGTTGTTTCGTCTCATTTTCAATTTTAAGTTTTTTGTATTGTTTTAACGTGTTTTAAGATGATAAAACAATGGGTGTATCAACATTCCTGACTTAATTCTGAAAAGTGATTATCATTATGACAGGAGATTTTGTATTTTTATTTTGCCGACATATACTCGTTGTTTTAAATAGATAGATTCTTGTTTTAAAATTGAGGTATTTCAGTATCTCGTTGTCTAATTATAATAAACTTATTAAAATAAAATATATTTCATTCTACTCATTCCTTTAAAGCATAGAAACTAATGTTTATTATCAATATTAGTCAAAAATCATTATTACATTTTTCCGGATGATTCAATGAAAGTTTTCATTTCATTATAAAATTACAAATGAATAGGAGATTTGTAGGATTAAAAAAAGCATAGTTAAATGTGTATGTATACTTTACTTTCAAAATGCAATTTGTTAGTTACAGCTTGAACAAAAAATATTTAATTTCAAAGTAATTTAGATAAATGATTTGACTTTTGTAATTTAGATATTATTTTCTCATTAATTGTATTATAAAATTTCTACTGATCTGTAAAATAAGTATGGTAAAAAAGAAATTTTTAAAATCTTCATTAATTTTTTTCCTAGTTAATTTTTTATTAAAATGGAAAGTGTTTTTATAGCCTAAAGAACATTTTTTAACATAGGCTTTTTAAAAACTAATATTCTCAAACAAAATCACCAAATTTAATTTGTACATTATAAACATACGCAAATATCCAAAATTTGAGACTTTTGAAGATTAAATCTGGTTAAGCTTACAAAAATTCAATAAACTGATATTATACACTTTATTCAGGAAGTGATTATAAAAACATTGCAAGCGAGTGTATATTGCAAGATGGTAGGCAAATTAAAGAGACATTGGTTAAAATAGGATTTTTATCATAAATCCTATTTTAACCAATGTTGCTATTTTAACCAATTTTTATCATAAATGGAATTTTTTATTGCTTTGTGTTTATGGAACACTTTATTGATTCGTCTATTAAAAAAACTATAATTCAAATAAAAACTAAATTTTTAAATTGAATTTAAGTATTAATAGAGGTAGTTGTAGCCATCCAGAAAATCAATAATTACATAGGAAAATAGAGTTGCATTCCACTAAGAGACAGAAAAGAGGAATATGAATTCGAACCTGAGCTTACTCTAGTGCTGAGGAAGTTAATGAACAATCTCGAAAATTACATGAACAAATTTACTATTAAGTAAAAAACTCTTAGTAGATGTTAAAAATGGCTATCACGCGTTTCGTTGCACAGTAAATGTCAACGAAAGAACAATTAGTGCCATCTGGAGGATTTTTGAGTTCGTGTTAATTTGATGACAGAGAATAAGTCGCCATAAAAGATCTTCAGCTGGGTCCGTCTTGCACACTACAAATTTTATGCTCCCTCGGACAAAAATGTCTGTTGAGGATTAAGGTCTAGCAAACCAAGAGGCCAAGCAAGCGATGAGTTTCCATTGTCTAATTCTTCGCGGGAGAGATAAAGTATACAAAAATTTACGGATCATAATGAAAAATGTGCTGAGGTTTTAGTGCACTTAAACCAAGTGTCTCTTTGTAAAGAGAAGAGGTAAAACTGCAATAAACTAGGGAACAGTTGTTCCAAGAAAATACAGTATGTTACACCGGTCAAACTGTCTTGCATGGCATAAGGGAGAACTAAATAATCACCAAGGAAACATGCCCAGACCCTCACGGTAAATGTTTACTGCTGTTTATGAGAAGCTCTTGTAATTCGCCTCGAACTTCGAGCTCCCTTGTTCTTCCCTGATGCGTTTCTACTTTCCTCTTTTCTGAGAGTGATGTAGCATGTATGTGGTAATTATTGCTCACCTGGATGGTATATATATGTATATATAAGCTATCCGTTATGGAATGGTAATTAATTTCTTTTCATAAAAATTAACTTCAGAGTATTTTAAAGGAAAAGCGAAAAGTAACTTGATTTTTAAATTGGTTAATTATTTCAGGCCTTTCCTTTTTCCATTGCGTAGGAAATTAAAGAAAAAATAAATCAAATTACTTGTATTCATTGACTCTTATGTATTACAGTTACAGTTTTGTTGAGAAAATGTAAAATTAATAGTAAATTAAAATCATTATTTTTCAAGAATATGGTTAGCCAAGAAATACAATTTTCTAGTAAAATTTACTATAGTAATTTATACAATGTCTAGAAATAAATAGTTTAGTTCTATGTATCCTTCTCAATATTCTTGTTACAAAGTTTCTTAGAATAAAATTTTCACTGTAATGTTAATTTAACAGCACATTATAAGCCCATTTAATCTTATTTAAAATCAAATTTTTAGCTGCACAAATATTTATTTTTAACAAAGAATAATTTAACCAGTATATTTCACAATGGAAAAAATGTTCGAGTTTGAAAGACAATCTCTCCCCGCCATTCATTCAGTTGAATGCGAAATTCTGGTCAATATAGATTCAAGCCCGTATGAATGTCACACGGTCGGTTGGCTCTTCTTCGTCTCTATTTTTCCGGGACGGTGCAAATTAATTAGAATGGTGGTCCCACATTATATTCCATTGCTTTGTCAACAGTTCTAATGGAAAGAAAAATCTCTCACCTTTTCACCAAAACTCCCTGACTTAGGGATTTTCTGTATGTTAGAGCGCCAGACAATGACGCTGAGTTTTCCCTAAAGAACTGTAAGATTTTTAACGGGAGGGATTAGCGCATATTGTAAATTGCAAATTTATTCACCAGTCATAATAATGAAGTGGGGATAGGTTTTAAATGGGTGCTTTATTCATACTTCGTATTTGAAAAAATGGCTTCATTTAATCAATGGAAACATGATCCTAGACCCAACAAAATGTTTTTAGAAAAATTATAATTTTAAAAGTGTTTTGTTTCAGTGCTGAAATAAATATTAATATTAAATAAAGATATTGTTGTTAAAAGAGGTAAATAATATTGAAAAATTATTTATATATATATATTATATACATATTACATATATAGATATATATATATATATATATATATATATATATATATATATATATATATATATATATATATATATATATAAGATAAAACATGAAGAAAAGTAAAATCAGAAATATAAAATTGGAAAGATACTAAAGTATATGAAGGAAAAGACAAGAAGGCATAGGGACCATGTCTTCATCAGGAGGGAGATGGTCAGCTATGCAAAAATGAACACTCTTTTCTGACATGCTCGAAGGACAAATGTCTAAAAATCTTCGAGCAATTCCCCAGAAGAGTGTTCGTATTAAAAGAACTTAATTAAAAATTAGACTAAATATATATGTAGAAAAGAAAAATATATATGCAGAAGAATAAAAATACTCACTATAGATGAAAATACTCACATTAGTAGAAAAATACTCACAATAGTAGAAAAATACATACAGTAAAAAAATACATACAGTAGAAAATACAAAATACAAAAGCCAGTAAATCAGATTGAATTTATATATGAGAATATTAGGAAGTTGCCAAAAGTAAATTTGAAATTAGAATGAAGAAATATTGCCAAAAGTAATTAAATTCAAATAGTTAAAGTGGTTTAAAAAGTTAAAGCGTATTAAAGGGGATTTAAGTTTTAGTTATGTATAAAATAAAAAGTATATATGTAGGTATTTTCAGGATTCTTGTAAGAACTTCAATGCTTGGTGGCCCTTCTGTAGTTATAAAAACTACGCATTACTTCAATCTTACAAGCGATTCCCTACTTCCTACATATTTTAAAATAAAATTAATTGGAATATTGTTATTTTTAGGTGAGCTATTAAGCGTTTAATTTGATTTTTAGTATATTCATAATTGTTACAGATTATATAAATGCGATTAAGCTCATTAATTATAATGTTTCTGTATATTTTTAAAGAAATATTGGAGTTCCAAGAAATTAACTTATTAACATGAAAATTAAACTGTTTAGTTTTGTCGAAAATGTCTATATATGTAGTGGAATTATCAATAGTGATAAATAAATCCAGAAATTCTGTTTTAGTTTCACATAAATTAGTTTTAATTAGAGAAAGTTCTTCAGGGTCAATAGTTTTAGAAATATCTTCAAATTTTAAATTGTTGAAAATAATGAAATCATCTATGTATCGAAAAGCAAAAGGATATTGATAAAAGAAGTTTTTTTCAAAATAATGTAAAAATAAATTTGCTAGTGTGCTAGAAAAGTTGGATCCCTGTGGAATTCCACAATTTTGAATAAAAATATTTTCACCGTTAAATATAAAATTATTATAAATACACATTTTAACTAAATTATTCCAGTAATCAAAATTAATATTTAATAAGTTTCTATAGTCCTGATAATAAAGGTGTAGTACATCGTTTAATTTATCTATGGGAATACTAGTAAAAAGGTCTTTAAAGTCAAAAGAATTAATACAATAAATATAATTTTTCGATAAAAAATCCAAAATAGGCCTATTATTATTAATGATCCAAGTAGCTTCTGATTTAACAATATTGTCTAATATAATATTAAGAAATTTAGCAAAAATGATTCCAGGTTTATTCATGTATGATTTAATACCACAGGTGATAAATCTAAACTTTATAGGAATTTTGTGAAATTTAGGAATGACTGTTAAATAAGGAAACTCTAATTTATAGTTGCTAATATTTAAAAGTTTGTAAAGCCCAAGGATTTTTTATTAATAATATTAACAGTGGAGTTTAAACGCTTATATGTGCTGGAATTTAATGTTTCATTATCAATTAAATCTAAATAGAATTTCTTACAAAAAAATGCGTAATTATTAGAGGCTTTATCTACTGGCGTAATGATGAAGTTATCTTGTAGATTATTTATGGCTGGTTTTAATGGACCAAGCTTAATACCAGGAAATGTTACATTATTGACAAAAATAAATTTCTTAATTTTATTAAAAAGTTTAAACTTCCAGACTGTAAAAAATTCAATAGGTACATTATAAAATTTAGAAATTTTAAAGATAAATGAATCAATATTATATAAAATTACTTTAATTATTTTAAATCTATTTAGTTGGTCTATATTTAGTTCCTTTACTTAATATTTCTTTTAATTTAGGGTCATTATCAATGTTTAAATCACCTGTGATAATATGACCGAAATCAGTATTAATGAAATTTTTTAGTTCATTACTATGACAAATACATTTAGATAGCTTTCTAGATGAGGAGATATTTTTGCAAAATTGATTATAGTTAAAGATTTTACGTCCAAAAGGAATATCATAAGAAAAAGCAATTTTGACAGTAACATCTTCTATAGGAAAAATACTATACAAATCATTAACAAAACTGTTTAGTTTAAAATTATCAAACTTAGGATGTTGAAAATTAATAGTGAAATAATGTAATCTAATATTTTTCTTAATTTTAACTTTATTATATCTGTATTTAAATAGGTCAAAAAATAAAATCTTAAAATGCTGGTTGTGGAAATTTATATCGTTTATACACGAATATAAAAATTTGCAATCACTATCAGTCAGTTTCATAATAAATACTTTGCAATATTATTTTTGCATAGCTGACCATCTCCCTCCTGATGAAGACATGGTCCCTATGCCTTCTTGTCTTTTCCTTCATATACTTTAGTATCTTTCCAATTTTATATTTCTGATTTTACTTTTCTTCATGTTTTATCTTATTTATGTAGGCAAATCTTTCTTTAGCTGCTTTTGCGCTGGCTAGATTTCCTATTATGCATTGTAGTTACAACATTATATTTTTAGCATTATATTCATTTATATTCATTTTTAGCATTTATTACTTTATATTCATATATGTATTTTCTTTATATATATATATATATATATATATATATATATATATATATATATATATATATATATATATATATATATATATATATATATATATATATATATATATATATATATATATATATATATATATATATATATATATATATATATATATATAATTTGTACTCACTATATTTTTTTAATACCTAGTATTATTTGTTTTCTTTGCTTTCTTAATAATGCAAGAATTTTTCAGAAATATTATTCAATCATTTAAATGTTTATTACGAAATGTTTATAATGTAGTATTGAAATTAGTATTGAAATACAATGCTTAGTATTATGATACAAGTTTAAATATCAGTGAATTAGAGAAAAGTAAAACGCAAATCAGGAATATTTTCCTCTCGAAAAATAATTTTCTAAAAAATTAAATAATTTGCCAATGTTTAAGGAAATATTTTTTGTTAATAATATTTTTCTGAATATGAAAATAAAATAAGTTTTACAAAACAAACTACAGAGATATATGGTAATATATATAGTAAAAATTAATTTTTCGTGTCCTTTTACTTTCATTTATGCCTGAGATTTACAATGCGTTGAATTACCAATTTCAGCAGCAGCTGCTTTATCCATAAATATTTAGCTTTTAAGTTCGCATCAGAAGTTGGATCGTTATCATTGACTGTTTATTGTCCTTTTCTTAATATGAGAACAGTAATAATCTACTGCTGCAGCTGCACTGCCGGCGCTAGGAATAAAAGCGCTGTTTGCAAGTTCACATAAATATTGTCTCTCACATGCTATAGTTTTTGTTTAAAGAGAAAAGAGTTAAGGGCGTTCTTTCCTTATTTACTTCGAAGTAAAGAAAAGGATCAGGATTCTAGCTCATGGATATAAATGAAAATCCAATTAGATGGAAATCTTAAATTCTTATTATAAATCGTGTAATTCATAATTTAACATTTAATCTATTCTGAAATGAAATTATATTAGATTAAATATAATTAAAATTGAAAATAATAACTTTTAAAATATTAGAAATTAACTATCTCAGTGTAAAGTTTATAAATAAGAAAAGCAAATCGTTGTTTTTAAATCATTAGGTTAGGATAACAATATAAAGCTAGTTTTTACCACAAATTACCACAAATTCAGATTAAGAAAAGTGAATTTAGTTGTGAAGAAGATTTCTGAATGCAGTTGAATAAGCCAAATGAAGAATGTTAGATCTTTTATTTTCCAACATTCTTCAGTTGGCTTATTCAACTGCATTCAGAAATCTTCTTCGACAACTAAATTCAGTTTTATTAAATCACTGCAAACTTAGTCAAGAAATTTCAAGTTAGAAAACATTTTCTTTTTTATCCTGTCGTATTCAGAAGAGATATTCATCAAATTTTTATATTCATTTCATAACAAACGACTTATAGAGAAAAAAATGTTTATCTTGTTTCTGTTCTACAATATTGTCCTCGTTAAATAAACATCTTTTATATGTATGCATTTCTTTTATTAAACAAATTTTAACCCGTTTTATACGAAGGAATACAGGAATTAAGATTTAAGTCAGTATCAATATTCAAGATCTATGAAAACTCTTTATTGCTAACTAGAGAAGAGAACGTGTTTCTAGCTTCTTGAACACCTATGAAAAGATTGTGTACGTGACATTTGAACTAATAATTGTAATAGGTTAAGAATATTTTTGATGATTTGTATTGAAGTCTATAAAATAGCAATGTAGTAAGTCAATTTCTGGATATTTCTTGTTAAGATGGTCATTTTGAAATTTTTACAGATATTTCTATGTACTTCAAAATGTTTACGGATCTACATCTGAAAAGTATTATCACTACATTACCATTTTCTATGTCTGCTATGTCAATATGTTATCACATATTTAAAAAAAGGGACTTAAAAAAATCTGAATTGAAATGTATATTAGGAATCAGTTTGATATTTTCTGATATCTATAATGGAAAAATTGTTAATGTTTTAAAAATATATACATCATCTATATGCAAATCATGTTTAGGTACAATACTATACATACTACATAAAATAGTAAGTATTTATGTTTAAATAAATAATACTTCATTTAATGTAGTTTTCTATTAGGAACACGCATAGTAGTGTAGGCTGACAAAGACACGAATATATTGTATATCAACCATTTTTTTTCCTCCAGCATCTTTACAGAGTGAAGGAATAATTTTTTCAAAAAGATTTCGAAAGGAAAATTTAGTTCATTCAATAAATTTATTTAAGCGTAAGGTACAAGCGCTGATTAAAACCAAGTTACATATGTTTGCCTTCAATGTTTTTCTTTTCTAAAAAAAGATTATGAATTTTCATAAAATAATCATAAAATGAATAAGTTATTTGAACTTATTAATGCTAATTTTCACTAATGTTAAAAGTTTTTAAATGAAATATTTATTTTAGCGTTCGTACCAAATTTTTAATGTTATAAAACCTGCCAAACTGCATATTGATGATATATTTTTATATTTTGAATACACACATATATTGCATTTGAAATGCATAAAAAGTTTGTGAACGTAAATCCTTTCACCATAAAATGAAAAGAATTTTCGAATTTGTTTATCTTATGAAACAGGTAATTAATTATTGATCTTAATTGTAATAAAATGAAAAATTGAATGATAAATTCTAGATGAAATTTATGTGTAAAATTATACGTTTTCATGTGGCTGTGTGATAATTTGTGAAGTGTTGGTTGTTGCACATTAATGTAAATACAAAAATACAAATAAAATTGAAATATAGTTAATGTACAATCTCATTAAATGTTATTATACATAGATAAATTCTTTATGTACGAATATATGTATTTCAGCGAATTACTTATGACAATTTAACTGTAGGAAATTCCTTTATAGTCTATTTCTTAATTATTTCATGTATTTTTATCGAGGGTAATAACTAGTTAGTAAAGTTTAAAAATAAAAATTTATAGATTTTATTTTGATTTTCATATATTTGATTAAATTCAAAAATATAAACGATGAACACCCATTTATGATTTTTAAATTTAATCCTTGTTAAGTCTGATATGTGTGTGTTACTATACTTTCCTTTTACATATAACGAAAATTTAATCAGGATTTAGTTTAATGTGGTTTTCCAATTACTATAAATATCCATTGCCGATGGGAAAATCAAAATCAACTGTTGAATAGAAGGCTTTATTTCTCGGTATACACTTTTCCCCTTCGACAAATCATTATTAGAAAAATATATTCATACATTAAAATTAATTATTTCAAATTGTTCCATTAGTACTTAGATTTTCTTGCATTAAATAAATTGCTGACTAAACAACAATTTGCCTCATAAAAGTTACCACATATAAGAGTTTTATATATTTATAAATAAAAATAAATCATAAACATATTTTAATCAAAAATTTAATAAAAGTAGTAATTTAGTATAATTTAATAAAAGTAATAAAGTAAGTATAATTAATCAATAATTTAATAAAATTTAATAAAATAAAATAATAAAAGAACAATTAAAATAAATAATTCACATTATTTTTTTTATCTTTATCAAGCATTTTCTTTGACAAGACATTCAATACTAAATAGCAAACAAAACAATATCTTTCAAAACGAAAGTAAATTCCATCTTCATTAGTGAATTTTAAACCATATACCAAAAAACAAACTCATTTTCCGGGAGAAACATTCCAATTTTTCTGCATCCTTTCACACATTCTCTTATTTCCATTGATTTCTTTTTTTTTTTTCGTTAACCCAGCTGATATTGCGAGTACGTCTGCTCGGCACATTCAATTTATTTTCCCCAGTGATGCGGCAGGTCACCTATAGAGATCGGATAAGCAAGAAATGGAAAAGAAAAAAAAAACAATGAGGATAAAAAAAGAAAAGGAACAGAAAATGAAAGGGAAGTTAGGGTGCGGATGAATTTGTTTGCGGAATCAATTGGATCTTTGAGTATGTGCACACTCAGTTTATGTATTTTATTTCTATTTTTTTGAGGCTTTTGATCGCCGCCGTGACTGTATTTCTTTCACTGGTAGCTCTTCTCTTCAATTTAGAAATATATCTTCTTCTCTACCAATTTTCGTCTCTTCTCGTCCTTTGGAAGAGAAGAAGCGAAAGCATTTTGTTGATTTTATAAATATATTTGTTGCTGATTGGCAGGGTAATGAATGAGAGGAATGTTTACAGATGAAAATAAATATGTGATGCACACAATATAATTTAATAAGTAAAATAAGGTTTTGAGAAATAAATATTGTTACTGTTCTTGATATTCATTTTTGGGTATTTTCAATGCTTGCTGCTAACTTACAAATTAAAAATCAAATTTATTTCTAGCTTCAAAAAATAAAAATTACTTATTTTCAGTTAAAGGCTAGAAGTATTTAAAAGTTTGCATAAACAATATGTAAAACTAGTCAATAAAGAATGAATGATGTTTTCTTATTTCCCCATGTGAATGCATGTTGGGGAAAAATTATTAACAGGTACAATACATCAAGAAGTTAACATAAACTATTTTAGTCTCATATCTTAAGAATTACTAATTTTATAATAAAGACTCGATTTAACAATGAATAGTAAGCTATTCGAGGTAAAGATAATCGAAATTTGTTAAAATCAAACATTTTTAATCCTTTCCAATTTTGTTAAGCACTACTATAATAAATTCTTTAAATATATTTCTCTTACATCTGTATAATTGTAATAATATATTCAATTCAGATTTAAGTGTAACATATTTTTATTAAACTTTTAATTTCGTACATGGCTTTAATTCAAAATCAAAAAATTGTATTTTATTTATTTAAATTGAACTGAATATATCTTTTTGTATAAAATTTTAATAACTACTTAAAAAATAAATATGGTTGCTTAGATTCCATTTGTAAATTGATCGGTATTAATGATTCCGATGAAAATATTTCTTCTTCACTAAGATTAATTAGTTTTTCTTCTAGTATAAACATTGCAATTTAAAATGAAACGTTTAATGTATTATTTAATATATTAATTAGTTTCATCTGAGTCTCGCTAGTTAATTTTTTAAAAAAAATTGAAGCAACTTTCTTTTTAAAAAAAGAAGAGTCATTAAAACAAAAGCGCGTTAGAATTTGTCCTCAATGAACAAAGTTATTAACGTAATTTTTTAAATTTCCTTTTTTACTACTAATAATACATTCCAGAAATACAGTGAAACTCTGATAATATAAAGAGTAATATTGTAATAATAAACCTTGTTTTCGTATCTTATTAGGATACAGTATTAGAAAATCATTAAGTGAACACAAATTACAGTACTTATCAAGTTACTGTTTCTTCCTACAGGAAAAGAAACCGTAACTTAATAAGTAAGCAAAGTGCACCTCAATACTTTGCAGGAAAAGAACTGAGAATCGAACTTCGATTAGAAACATGGACAGCCAGCATTTGCCCGCAAGACACCTAAATGCCAAATAATCCTTTCTAGTGAGATCAATTTATCTTCTTCAAAGGATGGAAGTAAATAAATTGATTAAATAGTCACAGCAACACCCCCAAGAATTATTTCTTCTGATGAGTAAGTATCATTAAATTAGTGATGCAAATTTGGTAGTAAAAGTTAACGCGTTTCTTGTCAACTTCGAGTCTGAGATTATAATTGGTATAATTATGTATCATTTCTACTAGATATCCTTTTTCAGAAGGATAATGTAATTCTTTGCAAAAACTTCTTTTTCTTCTGTATAGCTTAACTAAATAATTTTTATTTACGAAAATTATTCGTAAATTATTTAGTAAAACTAAGGTAGAGCAAACTTCTAATAACGATCGCCTAAAGGCTATGAAAATGAATTATTTCGCATTTTAAGTCAAATATACGTTAAAATATACTAATATTTTTGAAGTATTTTTTTTAATTATGCAGCATAGATGTTTCACTCGCCCAATCCATTAACATCCCTTTTACATTTCAGAAACTTTTGAATAAAAAAGCTGTTTATAATAAATAAAAGTGTATATTCAGAATGAATTTCTCTTATGATAAGAATTAACATCATGGAAAGTATATCTAAATAATATTGTTACAAATTTATAAATAATGATTATATTTGTCTTAAAATATCTCAGACAGATCAGAAATTCTCACATTTTGGGCAAAAATTACGGTATTTAGACGTGTTGTAGTTTAAAAGCGGATTTCCTAATGATTTGGCGACTTGGCGACAGTTGGCGAGATTCTTGGCGACGGTTGGCGAGATTTTTGGCGACTTGGCGAGAAATCGATACTTCTGGAAACATTCATCACCTAAGCTCAAGGACCAATATTTTTCGAGATAGCCTAGAAGCTTCCAGAACCTTGGCGAAATTGGTAGATTTCTCCGCCAAGTCAGGTATAAATACCGCAGCCCGACATGGAAGAGTCAGAGTTTTTGTGAAGACAGTCAGTGAGTGAAGACGATTAGTTGTGACTGCTAGTTGTTCTCTGTCTGAGGTATTTGAGACCTGTGATTGGAAGCTGTTTCCTATTGTATCTGACGAATTGTAGCTGTATAATTGTGATTGTTACAGCGGGAATTTCGTTTATCTAGTGAAGTTTTTACGAATAAAAGTCTTGTGTTCATTAAGTGGTTGCTTTATTCAACTCTCAATCGACACGAACCCGTGGAGCTCGGTACAATATGAAAAGAATTTAATCTTAAAAAAATATAATATATTCTTTTAGCATTTTTCTCTTTTAAAGATTTCTTGTTTTAAAGAGTTAATCGATTTGGTAAATAAAGCATTCTATTTACTCTCGGTGGTGAACCATGTCAAAATATTATAAAATATGGTTGAGTTCACTAATTTTTAAAATTCAAATTTCATAACTGAAATTTAGTAATTAAATATTTAGACTCTGATTCCTATTTTTTAATTCAAACCTTGCAGATCTTCCATTAAAATAGTTGAAGCAGCAACCGATTCTCTAATCCTCAGTTCACCAGTTCGTAGCGTGGAGGAAAAACCATCTAACAAAAAATCCGAATCTTCTAAATTTGAATTATTAAAGACTAATTTTATTCGAACTCATATAAAATTTATTTTGTTTCATAGAAAATTTAGTTTAATATATTTAGTGTTGATTAACAATTTATTATTACATACATGGTAAAATTGTACTTCTATATGCCATTAATTGTTTTTGAATTTTATACCTGCTATGCTCAACATAGCCTTTTGGACGTATTATGTACTCTTTGAATTTACATATCAAAAATTAACAGCTTTCAAATAAAATATTATTACTTTCCTTCGTCAAATATTTTCAACTCCAATTCTTGAACTTACTTAAGGTATTATTGGATAAGATAGAACTTGTATAATTCTCATTCCTTAAAAAGAAAATTATAAACTAAAATTTATTTTTGGAATAAATTTAAGAATTTTATTTCAATAATGCATAGTTAAAATTTAATATTTTCAGCAATTGCATATTTTTGTTTATGAAGTACTTTTGAGAATATCAGTGTTATATTCTTTTCGTAATTAGCATACCAATTAAATTTTATATTCAGCAGTTTTTAAATTATATTTTTAATAATTAAAACAACTAACTCAAAATGTCACATTTTCTTTTTTTTTATTATCATTCCCAGGGATTATAATTGGAGAGATTTACTGTATTCTGTATTTTCATAAGATTTCCGAAGTATAAATAGATATTTTTTGTAGAAATCATTTATAGCATTCTTTTTGAACAAGCAATTTTCAGCCTTGTATTCATTGATGGATTTATATGTCTACTAAAATATAATACGTTGTAGAAAATATGGCAGTATTGATGTAATTCAATATTGTGAAGGAGTTATCAAAACTACCTGATATGTACTTCCTCAGTTCATACAACGCTGCTGAATAATTTTCGAAAACTGATGAATTATTATTATATTTTTCATTGCACAAGGATAAACCTGAGTAATTTCATTTAAAAATAAACCAGTCTTTTCTAGATATTTTTGCATCAGGAGTAAAATGATGATGATTTTAAAAAATAAAATAATGAATAATGAAATAAATGATATACTTTTAGTGGAAATGTAACATTTATAAGCAATCTTACTGAATATATTTCTTTTGTTGAGAATAGTATTCTTTAAAATATATTTATATTTCTTTTTTATATGCTTTTTACAAATTTTATACTTTTATATACTTTTTTTATTTTTCCTTTCTTATATACTTTTTACAAAAATACGCTTTATTAAGCCTGCCACTCCTACAAATAAATGCAAAATTTTGAAGTTGCACACTTCTTACCATATATATTTAATACAAAACAATTATACTTAAGCTATGCAAATATTTAGGTATTTTATGTAAACTCTATTATATTTTTAACTAAAAAGAATATCGTATTTACGCTTCAATATTTTAAATTTGTTACTATTAAAACAAATATATTAGTAACAAATATTTAAAAACCTTTGAAATCGTTTTTTTAAGACAATAAACTGTTGATAAGTAATATAATTAGAAATTTTGTAGTCAACGTTTGAAAATCCATTCCAGTTCGAATTATTTCATATTATCAAATCTAAATTATCATAAGATAATTTAATGATTTATATATATTTCCAGATCTAAATTAAATTGTGGTATTAAACCATCGAAGTAAGAAACGAGAATTCAATTTTTTAAAAATTTATTATTTTAAAATTTGATATTGCATTTAACAATAAATGAACAAAGATCCAATTAAAATATAGTGATATATAAATAAATTTTTATAGCACTATATATCAAATTTTTTTAATGTTTGACTAGGAACTTGCTTTATGCAAATTTATCATGCGTTTTTTTATATGTCCTCCTTTTATATGTTCTGCGTTTTTTATATGTATAAAATTATTCCTTATTTACATAAATGATATTACGTGTTGTAAGATCATTTATGTAAATAAGGAATCATTTTTTGTTGTTGTAATTTTGTATTTATAAAATATTTTTTAGACTTTTCTAATATTTATTAAAAATTGAATTTAATTAACAAAAAAGTTAACATTTATGAGGCTTCTTACTGAATATTTTTGTTTTATTGAGAATAGTATATTTTAACATGTATTTACTTATTTTTAAATGCCTCAATATATTATTCCAATATATATTGCTTTTGACACTTTTACTCCCAAATAAAAAGAATCAAAGCTGCTTATACTTGATTATGTATGACTTACTGTTGTATAAGTATCTTACAAAACTGAGGAATATAAAATAAAACTTCAAATTTAGAAAATACATATTTATTTAAAAACAGATTCTCCTTACAAATGTTTTCGTTTGAATTTCTTTCAACAGAATTTTATTTAATTCTCTAGTTTCCGTAATAATTCCTCAAATGGCGTCCAGTATATGCAGAAAAATCAGTAATTATTCAGGAAATAAAATATTGAAATTTTTATAACATTGAAATAATTAAATGAAATATTGAATCTTTAAATAAGGTATATTTTGAGCGGTGATTTTTAATAAATGCTGATGTATAAATCTGGTGTGCCCTGGTGAATAGTTAGAATTGTTGTTGTTTAATGGAACATAATTATTTGTATTTTTATTTATTTATTAATTTTTTACAAAATAATTTAAGGGTATGCATGTCACATACACACAAGTGCAAAATTAAATATTCGTAATAATTCTACAGTTTTATATAAGATATTTTCACACTCAAAACTGCTTTCAAATTCAAAAAATTATACTTGGGGTCCAAAAATATATGTATTAAGATTACTTCATTATGCTGTGAAGTCCAGAAAAGTTAAAGAAAATATCTTCTTACACTTAATAGTGAGGTTAAACAAGAGAAAAAGGGATCAATGAAATTTACGCAGTTTAAGCGATTTCCCAATATCTGCTTATTGGGACACCGTTTTGGTTAAACTGCTTGCTTTGAAACGTTGTTGGCCCTGATTAGGGTAAAGGAAATTCAGTTTAGCCTTCAGATTCATTATATTTTTTCAAAGAAACGATTCATCGGATCGTTTTAGATCGTATTGTATTAAAATTTTTTACTTACGTTTAAATTTCCTGATTTACATGAAGTTAAATGCTTTATTAAGCAATTTTAATTTCTATTAACTGCAGCGCATATTTTGAAATTCGAAATTACAAAATTGAGACTGTTAGCAAATTTAAATATTTAGGATCAGAAGTTAATGCTTTCAATGATTTAATGCTTGAGATCCATAGTAGAGTCACAGGTGCTAATCGATGTTATTTAGGAAACAAAACATACTTGAAGCCTAGCAGAAAAAAATGATGGTTCTCATTTGCAAAAGCGTAATCAGATCCATTCTTGCATACTCTACTGAGACCTGTGCAGTTAGAAAAAGTTAAAAGTATAATTTCGGGTTTTGAAAAAACAATTTTGAGAAGTATATTTAGTGGCATTAAATGTAACAATATCTGGAGAAGAACTGATTCTGAACTCTATATATCTTTAAAAGAACTAGATATAGTAAAATAGGTACTTTAAGATTGAGAATATTTAATGCTGTGCACAGAATAGATGAAAATCATGTGACAAGATCTCGGTCAGATCATCTAAAAAAGTCGGCACCTAAAAAAGAGGGAAACCTAAACATAGGTGGCTCGACTGTTTGGATACGGCCTTAAGAGTTTCAAAAGCAACTTGTCTATGGACAAGGATTGAAGAGCTAGGAATTCGATTCTGAGGAAAGTAAGGGCCTATATTGGTGTGTCTACCCATTGAAAAAGAAAAAGAAGAATTTTAATCTATGTTATGAATTTCAATCAATATTTCTAATTAATTCATTAAAATGAGAAGATGAAAAATGCGTTATTTTATAAGAGATATTCCGAGAAGTCAACATAATTTCTAACACACATATTCTAAAAATTCATGAGTTTTAAATATTTTGGGGTTTATTGTGCAATAAATTAAGAAAAATTAGATTGCGCATATAAAAATATAAAATAATTTGCAAACTTCTTTTATTGTGTGTGAAATGTGAGAATGCATTCTAATATCATGTTTCTTAATGGCGCGAAATCTCAAAATGGGCCAAGACTTTCTGAACTAGACGTTTCTAGCCAGTGTGATTACTAGACAGTATATACAGGCCGTGGTAGCCTTGTGGTTAGGGTATCGGCCTTCCATCCGTAAGGGTGGGGTTCGATTCCCAATGCCGCTAAAGACCCACCGAGTACATGCGATATACGTGCTCGTTAAATCTGTGGAATCGAAAGTCCTGTGGTCGGTCGTTGAGCAGTTACCATGGGTGCAATGGTCTGGAGAAATTTACTCCCCCTTCAGATCAATGCCAAAATTGAGTGAGTAGTGCCCTCTGGTGCTGCCATCTATCGGAGGATTTGAAGAGCAAAAGTCGTACTTTCACCTTCATGGTGCTCTGATTAAACGAAAGACGCTCCCAATTGACTTAAATTCGCATAGGCAAGGCATAACGAGCTTGGCTTGTCCAAGTGTCATCAGTAACAACAACAACAACACTAGACAGTATTCCAATCCTTATTTTGATGAATAAGCAATCATTTTTCATCTAATCAATTCATTTAAAACTTAAACCCAAATGAGAACAATTCTTTTACTTGGCAATTATTCAAACTTATGAATACCCATTCCAATAGAGGTATACTTTAATGCAATGTATAATATCTGGTTATTTATGTATGTGTTATAATACAATATGGATTATTTTTCCTCGGTTACAAAGGAAACTTATCTCAAGACTGTTCAAAAATATAAAAACTCTTTTTTTCACGATCGAAGACGATGTTTAGAAAAGCATAAATCAGAATAGCATGGATGAGTCTGTTACAGAACAGTAACTTTTTCAGAGTGAAAAACAGATCTTGGAAAATTCTTCATTTCTAAAGAACATTTATTAGCTGATTAAATTTCTGGTAAGATATTTTTGTTTCTGATAAATATGGATCAAAAAGATTAGTGAATTCTATAACAATTTCAAATTTTCAAATAAAATAGGAGTTAAGAATATTCACGTATATTTATTGTAATTAGTAACTGATATAAACAATGAATTTGAATAGAACTTAAAAACGAAAGTAATTGCAAAAAAGCAATAAGTATATTGTAATATTTTGAATACTATTAATTTTGTGTACTTTAATTGTGTCCTATACTTTACAACTTTTAAAATGCAAAGATGCACAAATATATCACACTCTAAAGAGAAAAAAATTTAGCGTTCGGTTTTAAACTGAATGCTAAATACAAAAAAATACGGGCTAAATACGGGTACAAAAAAAATTGGCAATAAATATTGGCGATAAAGATTAATTTCTAGTAACCCCGGTATTTTCATTGCTTTAACTGACATTTTTTAGGGTTGCCATTTTATTATTCACATTTTGGCGTCTATCATGCCGTCAAAAAAATCGCCAAAATTCAAGGATTACCTGTAAGTAAATTTTTACCAAAATTTAAATTTTTTTGCTGGAAATACTAAAGCTATACTGAGAAATTACTTGAAAATTGAATTACATTTCAAAAAATGATTTTTGTGACATTAAAAAAATTGCTGTTTATTGATATAATTTATAAAGAAAAACTGAATTTTTTAAAAATAAATTGCGCACCACAAAAAAAATAGAATCGTTCTCATTATATGGTTTTATTTTGGAAATAGTTCTTAACGATTTTATTATTACAATAAATATTCATGCTAATCTTATTATAATTATTATTAATATCTTATTAGAAAGCATTTAACAAATTAAACGGAACTAGTATAAAATAAATCGAATATTTTTTTAAAAAAATAACGGATTCTCAGTAAGAGAATTTCATTTAAAAATACTTTTTATACTTATATACGCTATTTATTTTTCAACTTTAGATTGCAGTTTTCGACGTAAAACTTTAAATACCTTAAGCGAGCATTTCAATTTTAAATTGCGTTTCTATCACAGTAATCGATTCATATAACTTTACAGTATCGATTCATATAACTTCAGTTAAAGGAAAATGAATATTTATGTAGAAATAAATGATGGTTTCAAGATACACGAGACAAATTAATCACTTCTATCCCATAAATTAAAATAATATTTAAATTATGGAACAAAACGTTTTTGAGTTTACATATTAGCATTATGGGATTAATATGATGCTTGGTAATATTTATTTGAAGTTAACTAATTATCAAATGTAAAATTGTTGAAATAATTAGGGAAAGGATTGAAAATAACGTAACATTCTAAAAACTAATCTAAGTTAGAGAGTTAAGTTTTAACATATACATAGATTTTTGTTTGGAATCCTGTTCATACTTTCGCTTCTAAGATGCAATATTTTTTTTTATCAGATGTCAAATATCATTTAATTCTCATAAAATATTTCAACAAAAATCCATTCTTTTACTTTTAATTCTAGGAAAAAGTTTTTGAAAGCTCAAAAATTTGATAATGCATTAATGTTTCATCGAAAAAATTGATGCGGACTTGATTCCAGTTTCTAGGGTCAAGATGTGTTTGATTATTTAAGAAATCTTGAGATGAACATTATATTATGTATTTAAACTTTTTATTCTGATATAATTCTTCATTTTGAAAATTATTAAGATTAGTATTCCAATCCTTATTTTAATATTAAAGTAAGTTTTTAAAAAAATATTTGGTGTTTTAGTTTAAAGAATTTGAGCTAACGCTTATATAAAGTTTTTAGTTTTCAATTGCTATGAATAATTATGAATTCTTTATTTAAACTTTTTTTATCATTTACTAAATCAAACATTCTTTACGCTTTTTTTTTCGGGACACTAATTTCTTTTTTTAACAGTGATTCGAGAAAATGCATGATTCGTATAATATGAAGTAACATTTTCACTTATTGTTTGTAATAAATATAAATCCTTTCCTTATAAGAAATCTCAGTTTCCTTTTCTATCAGTAACTTATCTTGAATACAGAACATTATTTGCTTCAATTAAGTAGAAATATTTATGTATCATATTTTTGTAACCGATAAAAAATTGTAAGAAAGGCTGATTTTTTTACATTTTAAATTAGCCGTGAAATTTAGAAGTCAAAGCTTTGAAATCCAAATTTTGACAGTGTAATTTTTGGCAAATGTGTGAAAAATAGTATTTCTTTTTTATAAAAGTAAAATTATAATATTAACTTCAAGATTTGGCTTGTTTACGAAACTTGTAAGAAATAAGTCCTTTATTCTAACATAACGATGAATTCTCAAATGTTTTTTTTTCATATATTTTTCAATTAAAAATCAAAATCATTCTCAAAAGATTATATTACTTTCCTATGATCATTAGCAAAAATAATATATTTAAATCTAGTGTGAAGCATATTAAAAAAAGAAGTCATTAAATACAATAAAAAATATGACAAAAAACATCAAATCTTGATTCTGAGAATTTTTTGTATCATGGCGAAAATAAATTTATCATTTTCAAGGTACAGATTCCGTATAATCCAGGATGCCAAATTCTGAATTTTTTACTGATGAAAAAATTTTGCCAAGATTGTGAAGTGCTCTATGACGTAAGTACTATGATAGCCAAAATAGAATTTTCTACATAATTCTTAAGTGTCTCCATATCTATGACGTAATAGAAACCAAGTTACCAGATATTACCAGGTACATAAAAAAAATTCCCCCAAAAAAAATCCTCAAACCCAGAATTTGGCATCCTTTATTATACGACATTTGTGGCTATATTAGTTCTAAAAATAAAAATATCATTAACATTTATTTCTTTTCATATGCCAATAACATACTCCTAAGACCTACAAATAATTTCTAGTTGAACCTAAAACTACGTATACAGTTTTTTTCCTGGGGCCTGAGCAGCTACCAGGCGCGTCGGTAGGCGGTGGATCACCGAACGTCCTGTAGAAATGACAGGATAGCCTTGAATATAGAAGCAGAGGCCGCGAACCAGCTCCCGTAAACCCTGGTGTTATGCGATCCGTGCCTAGGGCTAATTGGCACCGCGGTATTGGTGTCTTAACGGAGCCTCTAGTTGCCTGGCAAACTTCTAGAGTAATTTGCCTTGCCCAGTATCTCAGGCAATGCTGGGCGGACTTATATTACCTGAGCCTATAAATTGTTATCTTGTGGCTGAAAAGACACAAGAAATAACAAACCGTTCTGCATCTGCAGGTGATACCTCTGAAGTAAGCCATGCTGAAAAAGACAAGTGAACTCAGAGGCAGTCTTGTAAAGGGGCAGTAATGAATCCTTCACTTGAGGTAGAAATGACCTCCAAACCATCTTCTTGTGAAAGTCAGGAAGCTATCCCTAGTATGACTGACTCTCTGACCAGATGGGACTGTTTCAGCAAGCTGTACCCTATCTGCTGGAAATGTCATACGCAAGAGGAAACGGCAGAGCATATCATTTATGAATGCGAGGCTCTTGCCCTCCCTAGATTAACCTCTTTAGGCATCATCCATACTAGAGAGTTACACCTAGACTCCATTAAAGGGTTATCGGATTTTATTAATAAAGCGGGTGACCCGAGCAACTGGAACTAGGAAACATTGGGTTTAGAGTTAATGGTACAAAATGCTGATTAAAGCAGAGGTGCCCAATGACATACAAACCCAATTCTAAGAAGAAGAAGAAGACGTATACAGTTTTAGATCTAACATGAAATGGAGATACATATCAAAAAGAGATACAAAAAGAGAACAAATATATGAAATCTTTGAAAAACATGTAAACTTCTCTGAATGCATAATACAACATGGCTTACAAAAAATTATTTGCTTAGATGAATAAACTGTTTCGACTTGACAGATATTTCAAATTTAGCAAATAATACAACAACAGGTAATTAACGTTATTTAACATTTAACATACATACATACATACATACATATATATATATATATATATATATATATATATATATATATATATATATATATATATATATATATATATATATATATAGATAGATAGATAGATAGATAGATAGATAGATAGATAGATAGATATCGATATAATCAAAAATTTCATTTTTAAAGTTTTTAAATATATTATAATTCTTACAGAATATGTAATGTGATATATGCATGGGAAATTATATGTTTTCTTACAAAATTGTGAATGGCTTTTAAAGATAGGGTGCTTCATGAAGAATTCTTTGATTAATTTCTATTACTTTGTTTTGATGATAACTGAGAGAAACTTTTCCCATCACTTAAAAAGAATTATATTTTTCAAAATATTTCTAGTCTGGAAATATATTTAATAGAAATATTTCTTACGAGAAATAAGCTCTATCGATTCACATTCCGGGGAAAAAGAACAACCACATCGCCGGAAGCTACATCTGGTTTCAAGCTAAGATTCCATCAAGAGGGGAAATATTGTGAAGAGGATACTCGAAATCATTCGTCCTCCTCTTCCAGGGATTTCTGACCTCATCATTGGAAAAATATTCCTTATTGAAACATTGCAAGCCCAATAATGAAGACCGAAATGCGTATCAGTTGATATATTGTTCTATTCGAGCGGAAAAATTTCGAAGAATTTTAGTGCTTCTATTTGTAAAATAGCTGGCAATATCAAATGGAATTATGGCATAAAATGCATTAACCTATAAAAAAATTTAACTTATAAAAAAGTAACATAATTCAACTCATTAAATAAAAAGTAAAATTAATTTTTCTTGAAGTTTTTACATAAAGATAATGCTTCAAACTTCATTTTCATTTATTTGCTATGTAAATTAATAATTAAAATCTAAATTGCTTTTTATTGCAAATATTTATTGCCTGATTAATATCCAAATAAATTTATAACAAACCTGAGGTAATATAGGAATCCTATATGAAATATATAGGGATCTTTGGGAAAATAGCTTATACGAGGGTCACTCTAAATTTTTGAGATAAAACTAGGTTTTTAAAGTTATACTTACAAAATTTTAGGTGTGTTCAAAGTAGTCTCCTCCAGCATCAATGCACTTTTGTAGACAAATTTACCACAGATTAATTGCCTCAAGCCATTCATTTCTTCGAATAGATGAAAAACATGCATTTATAGCCACATCAATCTTTTCTTCTGAATGAAAACGATGTCAACGTAAGTTTTTTTTCTTAGATTAAAGAATAACCAAAAGTCGCATATAGCTAGATCAGGTGAATATGGCGGATGTTCGATCACTTTAACTTGTTTTTGTTTAAGAAACTCAACTGTTAATCCGGCTGTATGTGAAGAGGCATTGTCATGGTGAAGCATTAGTCCCTTTACATTCAGTTCTTGTAGAATTTCTGGAAGACATTTAGTGATATGCCAGTTTGCTGTTGCTGTCTTCTGTCCTTCCAACTTGTTGGCTTTGACCAATCCCGTACTTTTGAAGAAAACGGGATACATCACTTTTTTCAGTGTGTGTTGTTTTTTCACCATTGTCGGCGTGGGATCATCTTCAAAGACTTTGCTTTCTTGACGTGTTGGAATGTCAAAACACGGTATGTACGTTTCATCACCTGTTAAAATTTTAGAAATGATGCGGGGGCCACAATCATTCAGCATATTAAGAGTTTCTTTACTGATTCTGACACGCTCCTCTTTTTGATGCTCAGTTAGGTTATGGGGAACCCAATTGCAAACTATTTTTTCCATATGTAATTCTTCATGAATGATTTTGTGTATGGCTGCGGATCCAATGTTAAATTCCTTCTGTATCATTTGATAGGTACAGTGATTATCATCCATTAACATTTTTTGTATGGTAGACACATTATCCGGGATTACTGCCGACGGCGGCCTTCCTGTGTGTTCTTCATCCTGAAGAAAATTGCGACCTCTTCTAAATTCTCTAAATTATCTGAATACAGTAGCACGAGCTGGAGATACATCACCAAAAGTTAATTGCAACCGTTGAACGAGTTCTTGATCTAATCCTGCTTTGAAATCGTAGAAAATCATAGCGCGAAAATGTTCTCGCGTCAACTCCATTTTCTCTTCTGTGTAAAATTTATTCCACGCTAAACAAGTTGAAGTAAGTCAGTAAAAATCCGTCTTCTGTGTTAAAATACTTTGTACTTTAAAATTAAACCGTTATTTTTATTTTGTAAATTTTCGTCTGCGCGTATCTCAATAATTTCAGAGTAACCCTCGTATTTAAGGATACAAAATTGAAAATAGAAGAAAAAGTTTGCCCACTTATAGCATTATATATATATATATAATACACATTTATAACTATTATGAATGGCCTTAATTCTTCACCAGATGGCGGTTTTAGACTTCATTCTTAGTGTCATGTATTAAATACCAAACGTAGATTATTTACTTTATATGGTTGTGTATATTCGTGTATATTTGAATTTTGTAAATGAAGTCTAAATAATTTTGCCTATCAAATTATATTTGTTTCATTTTTGCAATGTGTAAATCTTTGAATCAATATGAACCAAGTGAAATATCTGAAATTAATAAATCATTGGAAATTTATACTTTTTTGAAATTATTCTACGTTTGAAAAGGCTGAATAATTTTTCTTAAATAAGTGAATAGAGTGTCATAGGTATGAAGAATAATCCAAACAGCTCACTTCATGGATTTTATTAAACAAGAATTCTTTTTCGTTCTTGGATGAGAAAAACTAATAGGGCATCATCTGAAACCGTTTCAGGCGAATAATGATACAAAATACCTTCGTTCATTATATACCTGCGAGTGATATAGTTAGCAAAGTTTTCATCCTTATCATTGATTTTCAGACAATCGATAATTATCTTCAGAACTGGATCTGCAAACTGTTCTTTACGAATATCACTTGATTTCCTAGTTGGCATATCGACAGAAATTGCATGCATTTCACAATTTGGGTCATCATGGAAATAGGTTGGTCTCGACAACATATCGACCACAACATTTGCAAATACAACATTTGTTTTTCCAGGTGTATATTCTATTTTCAAGTTAAATGATAGGACCTATAAAGCCCACCTGGCTAAGCATCCCGAGGGAGACTTTATTCTCAGAAGCCATGATTAGAAGCAATAATAACTTCTTGATGGTCAATGTAGCCACGAAATTTTTCCAATGCCTAAACCATTGCTAAAGCTTCGCGCTCAGTAGTCGAATATTTGCGTTCTTCTGCTGTCGACAGACGACTCGGATATTCGATAATATGTTCTTCTGGGCTATTTCCTTGTAGAAGGCCTACACTAAGGGCATAGTTATAAACATTGGTATGAATTACAAAAAGGAAAGACCCAGCCGGTTGTTTTAAAACAGGGATTGTTTTCAAGCGTTCATTCAAAGTTTCGAAAGCGTTTTGATGTTCGAACCCCCAAAACCAATTGATTCTTTTCTTAGTTAGGTTGCTAAAGGGTCGTGCTGTGTCCGCAAAGTTCGGAACATATCTTCTAAACCATGTGCAGGTTTATAAGAACGGTTGGAGTTCTTTGACATTAGTTGGAATACGAA
Organism: Latrodectus hesperus; assembly: GCA_037975125.1. Lineage (NCBI taxonomy): Eukaryota > Metazoa > Arthropoda > Arachnida > Araneae > Theridiidae > Latrodectus > Latrodectus hesperus. Next base: position 9,162,459 of record CM075852.1, on the reverse strand, counting down.
TTCATTGAATAGAGGCAATTTTCTCTTGATCAGCATTGATTCCATTTCTGGTGATCCAAAACCCCAATTACCTAACACGTTCACATCAAAAAATACCTTTATCTCTATTTGCATAAAGTTTAAATAGAGAAAGTCCTTCAAAAATAGTTTTTATGTATTTCAAATGCTTGTCAAATGTATCTGATATGAATATAATATCAACCAAGTATGAGAGTGCTAAGACATCTTTCAGACCACTTTTGAATTTGTCTATTAAGCATTGAAAAGTGGCAGGTGCATTTCTTAATCCAAAAGGCATACGTAAATAATGAGAAATGCCAAAAGGACAAATAAAAGCAGTTTCTTCCAAGTCAGTGTCATCTACTTGAACTTGATGATAACCAAATTGTAAGTCAATAGAAATATAGGATGTAGGTGCAGCCTCGTTCAAGAAATCGTCCATTCGAGGTAATGGGTAAGTGTCAGGTTTTGTGACAGCATTGAGACCTCTGTAGTCTACACATAATCTGAACTTTTCTATTATGCTTTTCAATGAGTACAACAGGAGCAGCATAAGCTGATTCACACGGTTCGATTATGTTCTTTGCTAACAGTTCATCAATTTGTTTTTTAAGTATTTCTTTCTTGGACGGAGACATACGATATGGTGGAACAGATACAGGATGATGGTTCATTGTCTCTATTCTCTACTTAATGAAAGGAGTGGGCTCTCCTCCTAGTTCAAAGCAATGCTTGTAACTTTGAAGCAAGCACTTTAGTTTTTCTCGTTGCGTCTCTGTTAAATGTCTCCCTTCGTCACTTCTCAAGTGAACTACAGATGTAGTTTCAGGCACTATTGAAGCTTTAAAAGAGTTTGATATTTCCCTTGCTTAATGGGTTTTACGTAGAATAAAGAGATTTTAGCAAAAATGCCAGGTCCCATTTTAAACATCAAAAACAATGCCAGCTGAGTGGAGAAAATCTCCTCCTAAGAGTGTGCTGTTGTCCTTGATTTTAGGTAAAACGAGAAGTTCTGCTGACACACATTTACCTTCGATACACAGATTTACAATATTTTTAGGGGTAACCATGGACTGAAGTTTTCCATCAGCTAGAGTGAGCGAAATGTTCCTGTTTTCAAAAGCAATTCCATTATCTCATAAAAAATTATGTAACTTTTCTCCTGCAATAGAATGTGGAGCACCAGTATCTACACAAACTGCAATCTTCTTACCAAACTATTAAAAAACAATCATACTTGACAGTTCTGTAGTTATATTATTAGTGAATAAGTTCATGCAATTAACAGTTGTATCTTCATGTTTAGAACTTGTGCAAATAGGACATCTTGATCTGATTATACCAGGCGTTCTGCAACCGAAACATTGAATGGATGATCTGATCTTCTATCTAATTTAGAAGTGGAGGAACGAGTTGTTGGAGCTTTTGAATATCAATTTTGAGCATTTTCAGGAGCATTAACCACAGGACAAAATTTTCTATCTGGGTTAGCTTTCCTGTTTTCATCTCTTAAATGTTTTCCTTTGAGACTAGTTCAATTATTTCTTTGTTCCCTCCCAGATATTCTCATAAGCATCCACTTTTTCAGCTAAATCTAGGGGATTAATCCAGTTAGCCCAAGAGTTAAAAATATTCCTTGACGTCTGGTGGAGATCTTTTGTTAATCTGATCAGTGATTATTAAGCTTTTGAGTTGATCAAAAGTTGTGACATTCATTTCTTTTATCCAACCCTCAAAATAAGAAACTAATTCAAAGTAAAATTCTCACCATGTTGTATCAGAACTTTTCCTGTGTTAAGAGAATAACTGTCGAAATTTATCAGCGTTAACCCTAAATCTTTTAAGGAGCATTTTTTCACCTTTTGGTAATTTTGAGCATCTTGTTTATTTTCCCTAGAAAGCACTTGTGCTATTTCAGCAGGCAAATAGCCAATTAATTATGGTAGCCAAAAAGACCCGGGAAGATTCATAAACTTTTAGACTCTCTCTCGAATTTAGTAAAAAATATTATAATTTCATCTTCTTTTGGATTAAATTTAGGAATGATACGATTAAGTTCGAATTTTTAGGCATTCAGAATCAGAAGTGCTTACAGTTGAGATAGATGTCTATTTACCTGACTAATTACTGCTGCTTGATTCTATGTAACTGTTTCGTTTATGACCGTTAGAGGGCATTGCACTGTTATAATAGTTTAAAGGAAAGAAAAGAAGAGAACTATAGTTGCAAGAGAAAATTTTCATCAGAATTATTTTATGTGAAATCATACAGAATAAAATGAAGCCGTTTATGTTATATCATCGACAGACACTAAATTGTTTGCCAAATAATACATAGCTCACATTTAATTCCCATTTTACATCACAAGAGTAAGTATATGATAATCTCCATGATCCTATGATTACTTCCAGTGGGTCCCCTCTTATGTAGGTTTGTTCGGAAATGAGCGAGCTGGCGAAGGAGGGCTCTTCCTCTATTGCTTCTCCAGATCTGGATCTTACTTACTCAGAACTATACTTTGCTTGTAAAAATGCTATTTCAAATACTTGGCAGCATACCCCTGCTCATACTTGGTATTACCGTAGGCAGCCAGGGGCAGCAATTGACTTTGTGGGTTCCAGAGCTGACCAGACTGCAATCAGTAGATTTATTAGTGGACACATCAATTGCCTATCCTTTGACCATCGAATTAAGCATTTACCTATCTGTAAGAAGTGCAACTCCAACGAAGCTAGTCCTCAACATTTACTTGCATTCAATTCTCGATGGAAGAGCTCCTTGGAGACTCCCTCATTTTTCTGGATTTTTTGAGAGTGCATGGTCTCATGGATCTGCTGTTGCTCCGTTATTCTGGATGGAATTTGTAATAACAACAACTATTTATTTAGCTTCACTTAAATGGTTACCATGGACAGCATTGGAGACAAAATGTTAGCATTGTTGGACAAAATGTTAAAGAAAATATCGACCCAGAACTACTTGTAAACTTTGTATTAAAACTTAATAGAAATATGGGGCGCACGCATTAAGTAAACAAAACCATTTCACCGTGGGTACTCGAAATGTGAATATGACGTCACATAAATTGAATCAATTATGAAAAAGAGAGAGATAATTGTAAGACTGGTAAAGAATTTGCAACTAAAATCAATTTTTAATAAAATTATTTGATACGAAATCAATTCTTTCATTAAACCGATGTTAAAGATGAAATATTTGGAATCTATATCTTAATTTAATCTTAATTCTCAACATAACATTCAAAACTTTTATAAAATACTTTTTTTCGTTATTTTATCCATTTATAAGCACCACTAAATGATAGAAAATTTATTACGGATACTAAATCTCATAGAAAATAAAAGTATCTAAGCTGCAAGACATTTTTCGAATTCCGCCATTTATTAAATGGATTTTCGAACAATTTCTGAGAAATTTATTTTTAGGAGACTTAGATACTTTTATTACAGTTGTTTGTCAAAAAGAAATGCTGCAAATATAGCTAGATTTATGTTTAATGATATCAATTAATACTTGCAAGCACAACAACTGAACAAATAGTTTAGGTACTATATTATTCTCAAAAAAATATACTCTAGGGTAAATGCAGCAAGGGAAACGCTATATGAATGCTTTCTTAATTCTAAAACGTGACAATTAATTATTTATTTAATAATTTTGAGTAGAAAAATGAATATATATATATATATATATATATATATATACATATATATATATATATATATATATATATATATATATATATATATATATATATATATATATATATATATATATATATATATATATATATATATATATATATATATATATATATATATATATATATAATGAAGTTTGTATAAATTTAAATTAAATTTTATAAAAGTTTGAACAATATTGCTTTAAAACAGATAAGTGTGGGCATAATCCAATCTTTTTTTTACTTTTGAGAAGTTTTTAATAGTGATTTTATAAAATACAATTAACATTTATTATCAATTAAAAGTAAAAAATAAAAACAATTGTTAAGATTTTAGTTTCTTTTAAATAATTAAACAAAATTGCTTAGTATATTTATTTGAAATGATTCGAAAAGATATTTAATACTTTAACTAATGAAATTTTAGATTAAAATAGTTAAGCTATTTATGCCAATTTAAATGATATATGGGAAGAGATTTAATACTTCAATTTAATGAAATTTTAGGATCAAGTGATATGTTATTAATGTCAATTTTAATGAAATATACTGTACGAGAGCATTTTTACATTTTGCTTTGCAGTTGATATCAGCATTTATTAAAAACTATGATATAATGAGTGCTTAAAATTGAAAAAAAGTAATCCATTAACTGAGACCCTGTAGCTTATGTTTGAGCTTAGGTCTCAAGTTCGATCAATGGACAAAAAAAAGTTAACTCAGGCTTTTATTTATTTAGTGGAGCGATAAACTGAGTACCAAGCATGCTTGTAAGCAAAAACTGAGAGTTTGGCGTTAGGTTGAACATCTAACAGGGATATTTGCTTCTGAGGGCCCTCGGTCAGGAAAGCAGATATGGACTGTGCAGACCTTGGTTCATATGTGGGCTGTCCTACCACAAGTTAAGTTTTTTTTTTTAATTCATCCAGTCTCTTAGTTGCCATCAAAACTCAAAAGATCCATTAATAACAACATTCAGTAATTTTTTAACAAGTTCTTTTACTCTGAATCACAATGTGCTCATGTTGTTAACTGTAAAAACTTTAAGATTGTATTTCTGAGTTATTATGTTTAATATTTTAAATTCTTAGCTGCATCTAGACGACAAGAAGGTCTTGATCTAGATGAAAGAAGATCATACTAAAGGTGAAATATGGTAATCTTGATTATGGACAAGTCACAAGCAAAAATTCTTGAGTAATTTTAACTGTTATTTTTTTGAAGAAGAAAGAAATGATATGACTTCATTAATTCCTGAAATTCATTTATAAGAAAATAAAATAAAAATTGCGTATTAACATCAAGGAGTAGATGGCACAGATGTCATGTAATCAAAGGCGCCAAATTCTGAGTTTGGTGATTTTTTTGGCGGATTTTCTTATGTACCTTACAATCTGTGAATTTTATTACATCATATATATGGAGATACAAGAATTATATAGAAAATTCTATTTTGAGAACCCTAGTATTTATGTCATTGCGTACATCACAGTACGCCATCTTGGCAACATTTCTTCATCGCCAAAAAATTCAGAATTTGGAAACCTGGATTATAAGGCATCAGTGCCGATTAGATATTACTGAATGACAAGTATGAAATTATTTATGTTGAAGCAGAAATTTCTCTACAATTTTTCATAACTAAGCCAGTAAATCAAATTTTTCAGTAGAAAGTTTCTATTCCTTCTTGATAAAAAACTTAATCGGAAAAATAAAATTGCTATAAGCAATTTACATCCATTAACTATATTGTAATTAAGCATGAAGAAAATAAGTTTGATTTTGTAGTTCTTTTTACTATTAACAAAGTGGTAATGCCCATTGATTAAAAATAAAATTCAAGATATAAGGTAAATGGAAATTTGATACAAATACCAGAAAAACTGAAAACCTAAGACATTTTTGAATAGGATAATTATATTTTTATGTCTTGTTAAAATAATTAAGAATTAAACAATAACCATAAATATTATTTACAATTTTTTTGTAAAAAAACACAAATTTGATTAAATTTGATTAAAATTTTAATATTTAAAATTTGATTTGATTAAAATTGAAGAAAAAAAGAATCACACTTAAAAAAAAAAGAAACACACACTTAAGAAAAGAAATTATACAATCTTTATAATAAAAAAGGCAATTCAAATATTTTTGAACAAGAATAAAAAAAATCAATCCAAACTCTATCCCAATAATCCTTCGAAGATTCAGGAAACATTGTTTAATTATCCTGAAAACACAGAGACAATCAGTAAAAGAACCAAGAACTGATTATTCAAGAAAAACCAGAACCAATTATCCCAGAAAAAAAAGTTATTGATCCAAATAAAGTCCTGCTAAAATAACTCCCGTAAATGATTCAAATCGGTCAGTTTCACAAAGGATTTAATCATATCACATACTTTCAACAAGTTTCCATTTTAATTATTTAAGTTTTTCAGTACAAAAATTTGCCTATCTGTTTATAAGAATTGATTTCCTGAAATTTATTTTTCGTTTTATTTTCTAGAACTATACAAGTCTAAAACTTTCTCTATCTACTTATAGATAATGAAAAATGTTATTGTTATAAATAATATCTACATATCATGTATATTTATTTTTTCTAACGCTGTGTTACTTTAGTTATCAGAGAATTTTAATTATTTGTTGTAAATATGAAATAGTATGACACAAAAAAACCCTACCCATTGATTTTTTTTATTTTAATTATTATAATCCTAACATATGAATTCCATTTTTATTATTAAATAAACGAAATATACCTCCATTAACATATTAAATAAATTAAATTTTTTAATTTAAAATTGATTTAATAAGAAGTTGGTTTTTTATAGAGTATTTTATTAAAGCAACAATTTAGAATTAAAACAATAGATTATACTTACACGAATGTAAAATTTTGGACATTCAAATAACTTTAGCATTTAAATTTTATTTCAAAAATATCTTGCCATTCTACTATAAATCCAAAAATGTTTTCAATAACGAAGTCTTAAAAACAAATATGATCTTAGAATAATGTTTGTTAAAGGCTTGAATTTATTCCATTTTTTAAATTTTTTTTCAAGTAAAAATTGCGACAATAAAGAAAAAAAAATAATTTACTCCAACAATTTATTCTATTTTCTACTATTTATTATAATATTTTGCCTTTTTAATGATATAACTTCCAACATCAACAGCAGTAATTTTTTCTAGTCTTTTTTTTATGTTTCATTATGAATCAATTACAATATGCATTTCAGTTTTATTTCCCCTGAGATGAATTTTATTGCTACAGTTCACATCATTTCTCTTCACATCGCTGAATATTTTACGCTCTTGAAATGTGCGTTTAAAAAAGCTTTAAAAAATAAATTTTAAATGATGAAACGACATTCAGTTCAAATTGAAATTTATTCAATTCGTCTAAAATGAAAATTATGCTAAAACTTAAGGAATTTTTTTATGTCAAATCATCAAAATAATTGTTTTTTTAATATAATTTACAAATGTGACAAGTAATTGAGAAATAGGATAAAATAATTGTTTCATTCAATTAAAAATATAATATAAACTCTAAGATTATTAAGCTTTTTGAAATATTTAATGTTAACATGAAATGAACATAATAATTAAATAAATTCATATTGATTTACCTGCTATTCAATATTTCTCAGGCACTACAACTAACCTATAATCGCATGTAACCTATAAAAACATTAATTAAAATATATTAAAACTATTATGAGAATATTTTTGAAAGAAGAAACTCTGATACTTATGGTTTTATAGAATATAAATTTTTACAAAAATTTCTTTTCTAGAATTTTACCCAAGAATTTAGGAAGAATTTTTGTGTTTATTAAAAATTAGATGCATTTCTTTTATTAGACTTTTTGCTCTATTACTCATCTTTGGATATAAGTATTAATTTGATCTCAATCATAGTTTAAAAAAAGATTTAGAACAAACAACGGAGGTTGGAATTGAACCCATAAACATTTCAGTTATAGACTAGTGTGTTAATTACTTTGCTCTTATACAGTAACATGAGGTAATAATTTGCGAGTTAAAACTTCTTTGTTATCGTAATAATTATATTTTGATTAAACTTTCAATGTTCTGAATTTTTTATATTAGAATAAAATTTAAACCGATTTGTTATAAATGTTTTAAATACGCACTTATTATATAAATTATTTATGAAAGACTTATTCCATAATAATTGAATTTCATAAAATTGTGTTTAAATGTTTTACTAAATAATATTTTGATAAATTTTTTATTTTCAATATGAGTAGAAATTTCTAGTTATTAAATAAATTTATATAATATACTCAATTGTATCTATACTATATTTATGATATATTGCAATCCTTTTCCACGTTTCTTAAGCTACATTAAGCAGCTGAAAGAAAGAGAAATATTATTTTCGTCATCTAGGTTCAAATGAAGGGCATATTTACTTTTGATTCTTTTTCCTTTTTTCCTAGTCAAGTAATGATAGATCGATGTTATCAAAGCGAAACACTTACCAGATACTCGATAATTTGGTCTTCCCTCGTCTATTACAAAGTTTTACTTTTTTGTTGAAAACCTTGCTGACGCTTCTTTGAAATAAAAAAAAAATGTTGCGTCAAAATGCCCTTCTTGATTAAAAATCGACGGCAGAAAATTAATGAAAACACAATATAGATTTTCTCTGCTTCATCATTTGGGTTTTGTGACAGAATAAATTTGTAAAATTTATACATCAGTCCTTTGATTAAATATAGTAATCGAAATATTTGAAGAATGTATATTGTTATTTTAAATAATTCAAAATATTTCTTAAAATAAATAAAGATTAGAGTTTATATTGTAACTTTTTGGTTTAATTTTATTATAAAAGTTATTATAAAACGTGCATAATTTAGCATTTTTAATATGTTTGATAAAGTTTTTTAAAATAATTATTATAAATTTATAAATTATGATGTATATATATTATGCATACATACACATATGTATATATAGTATATATATATATATATATATATATATATATATATATATATATATATATATATATATATATATATATATATATATATATATATATATATATATATATATATATATATATATATATATATATATATATATATATATATATATATATATATATATATATTTCATATCCTGTAATTTGCATCTTTTTATTGTGAATATGGTCCCTTTTAACAAATGTATGAGTGATTACACCATCCTAGTTGTGGAATTCCAAAATGTATATTATCAAATATGGTTATGGAAAGTCAAACTGACTGATATCATCTCGTGCCACTGTTCTCAACGAATGAGTGACCAGTACGCTGTACCCTTCTGAGGGTAAAATTTTCTCGAGGCTTTTTTTGATTGAGCTCTCCTATCGAGCAGACGTGCTACAGATGTCATGGTTGGTCTTCACTCACAAAAATTGTTCCTGTAACAATAAAACTTATTCTTGAAAAACTGCCTCTTTAATAACGCTTCTTAAAAACAATATCACCAATGGCAGGAGGTAACAATGTGCTAATTCCCAAGAACATACATACACACACACACACATATATATATACATATTTATATATATATTTATATACATATATATATATATATATATATATATATATATATATATATATATATATATATATATATATATATATATATATATATATATATATATATATGTTTGTAGGACAGAAATAAAATACGAGTTGGAAAAAATATATATTTCAGGATGATAAAGTAGACACATCTTATACTGAGAAGACCATTTAATAGAAATAATTTATGCATTATGCTAGGTAGTATATCATGAACTAGTGTAAAATATACAAGGCCTTTCAGATTGAATAACTGCCTGACTTTTCATCAAATAATTTAAAAAATTATATTTTGCTCATATACTTCAGTTTTAAACTTTAAAAATATCCATCTTGTTAGTTTTAGCGTTGTGAAAGATGAGACTATATCATTAAAAACAACAGCGTACAAATACATACCGGTAAAAAGATGCAATTACATGGAAAATCAGATTGAGAAACTAAAATATTCTTGTGGCAGTAGTTAGAAAGTATAGTGTTATTAGAATTATATTAGCAGAATTACATTATTGAAAAAAGCTGTATAGAAACTAAGTACTAGTGGTATAGAAATTATAATACTTAATTCATGTAACAAAATTATTTTTATAAGATTTGTTATGAAAGCAAAATAGAGACCTTTCGATCCTTCCAAATCATATATTTCATTACAAAATCCTATGTTTAAAGTAATCTTGAAAAGTAACACTTGAATCAAAAATCCTCATTTTGATATTGCTTAATTTTATTACTAATCAGCCATTAACGAGATTCACACAAAAACAAGGAAACCTCATCTCACTCTGTGTATCTTAATAAACAGCCTCATAGCACGATTAAGACCACATGGATTGTCCTTGAAGAACACCAACGGTATCAGTGTTCTCGTCCGGGAAGTTCACTGGCTAGGAACAAACTACTCTCACCTGCTTCCGAAATGGTCACCTCAGATCATTAAAATTTTCTGAAGGCTGCTAAATTTTCGAGAACTGCACCAACTGTTTCACTGAATAAGCTAAGCCGGAACACATCCTTGAGTGTCTGGGACTATACTAGCAAGTTTTATTACGACGATCCTTAGATGGTACTAGATTTTTTGGGGGTACTTAACGTTATGGACCTGGTCTAGCGCTGTTGCTCAAATGGAACATGCAACAACAACAACACCAGTCGTCTCTGCAACAATGAATACCACCCTGTTGTTTGCGGCGTTTAATAAAACCTTTAAACTGGTATTTGAAAAATATATGTATATTTAACCCTACGTTAACAATTTAGCTTTTAACTGAATAAATAACTAGATGTATTTAGAGGAAAAATTGTTAGGTATGCAGTATCTAAATGTGAAATATTTGAAATATATAATATGCTAAATCATTCCCATTATCTTTTGAAGTAATGTTATATACATTCATAGTCATGCGGGAATGTATACCAATATTTATTTTGTTACAATATATTTATTCTTACTAAGGAAATGCATTTTAATTAATTGTTTAATTGCTTTAATATTTTACGTAAGCCAGTTAAAACAACCGAGTATTAAAGGGAAAAACTATAAGGCTCGCGCAAGATCTATTAATAACTTCATGATCTTACCATTGAAAGTTCACACTTTAAATTAACCATGATAAAGGAATGAGTATTAATACTGTGTTTCTTGATTATCCATGCATAATCTACCAAAATTGATGCTTGATTTCCTCGTTCTTTTTCTATTTTTATTCTTTTGCGGTACTTAATTATTATTCACTATCATTGAACAAATTCACTTAGAAGTCAAACTATGGTATATGGTACAAATTTTAACTTAGTGTTCAGCAATTACGCTTTTCATTATGCGCTGTGAAGAGTCTAGCAACTGAATAGACTCCACCTTTCTAGTTGTGTTGTTTCATATTTACTGATCAGCTGTTTTTTAAGAATTTCAATACAAATTAAATTCACATGTGAGAGAAAATAATATTTAAAATTACTTCAATAGAGCAAAATATACATTTTTGGAAATATGAACCTTATTCAAATGTTTCCTCATCGTAGTTCATTTAAATATACTACAAATTCTGCGCGAATCTTTCAACTACATTCTTTGTGATTTCCATACTGTATATTCTTTTGTATTTTATTATCTATTTAAGTTTCTATGAACAACTGAAATAATGTATGCTATTTTATAAATTTCAAGTAAAATTATTAGTTAATTACTCTTGTTGTTGTTGTTGTCGTGTGCCAGCTAGGCTGGCAATATGGGGTGCGCTGCTCCACTTTTTCAACTGAACCATATTTTGGTGTGAAGTCCGAATTCTTCAGTACACACATGCCATGGATACCTGTTTATAGGTTGGGCAACCATTCACACAAGGAAAGGACAAAGACAGGATAGATAGAGAGAGAAATTACTTCCATGCTTGAACCGGGATTCGAACCCAGGACCTCCCTATCCGTAGTCAGGGACTTTGACCATTAGACAGGGCGGGCGGCAGTAAATAACTCTTAAAATGTAATATTCATCTTTGAAATTAACACAAGGAAGATTTTATATATGTTTCATTTATTTATTTATCTATTTATTATATGTATTAACTATTTAATATAAAATCATTTAACAAAAGTTTGATTTATAATGTCTTGAATAATTGTTACATTTTCATTATTTATTACAGTGTACCAAAAATAAAAATTCACTAATTGAAATTTCTGTTACTATTTATACATACAAATAGTAATTTATTGAATTATATTATAAAATGTATATACTATGTTGCCGTTTAAATTCTTGATGTAAAAGAACAAATCATGCACGAAGAGTTTCAAATCAAAGCTTTTAAAATTCTTTTCTACGATTTATAAAATATACAATTCAAACGTTCCCTAAAATATGATTTTAAAAAAATTGTTACGTATAACCTTCATTTCGCTGCTGATGATACAATTTATGAAATTCATTAAAACTAATATACTTTGAGGAAAAAGAAAAGAAAAGTACTGAGACCCGCAGGGTAAAATTGTTAACACCTTTCACCACAAGAGAGAAAAAAAGAAGCGAACAAAAGATAAAAGAACTTTTAACAAATGGTCACTTTTATAGACTTGGAATAGGAAATAATAGCTGAAAAACATACAATGAAGTGCACGTGAAAAAGTCATAAGGTATACTTGAGATTCAAGTAACATTTTATAGAAAAAAGGAAAGAAAACATCGCGAAGAAGAAAATATTCTCTTAACATGAGCACCTCACCATCATTTTTTTTCTTTTACTTTTTTAAAGGCAAAAAAAAGGTGAAAAATAAGCAAAAAAATGAACCAGAAAACATAAATATCATTTAGTATTTTTTTTTTCGTTTTATTCCTCTTGGCTTTTTGGAATCGATTTTTTCGGTGGCAAAAACGTAGATAACATTGGGGTTTCGTTGCGCATGGGCAGCCGCATAAAACCATGGCCTACTTACCATGGTATTTTAGTCGTCTGTTTCTGTGCCTACAGGCTTACCCATCGGGATGCACTGAGAAAATAAAAGATTCCCTGTAACCGCGAAAAGTTCTGTAATTGTTCACAGAATAAATGGAATGCATGTCTTGCATAAAGAAAAGAAAAACAGAGGGCGAGCATATAAAAGAGAACTTTTATTCCTTGTCGATCCGCTGTTTCGGATTCTTTGCTCGACAAGTTGATAACGATTTACACGAAGGTACGTTAGACATGAAAATTTTATACAGGAACGAAAATTCTATACATCAATAAAGAGAGAGATATTCCTGTTATATATATCATGGTAGTTTACAAATGATGAAAAAAACCTTCTTTATGATACATTTTAAAATCATTTTAGTACAATAAAATGTATGGTTTTTCTCCCAATATCTGACATTATTCATTTATAAGCTTAAAATCATCCTAAAGAAATTAATTTAAGCAATCTTTAAAAGTGATAGATATTTTTAATTCATTTCAAAATTACATTTATTACAGTTTTTATAATATAAATAATTAAGCAAAATTGCAACTAAAAAAGTTTGCAAATTCATTGTGTTTAAAAAAACCAATTACACAATTAACAGAAAAATTTAATTTAAAAAGAATTTTGCTTTTGTTCTTAATTAAAGTAAGTCATTAAGATTTGACATAATATTATTCAGAAGTGATGCAATCAAAATTAATTCAAGTACTTTGAGCTAAAGAGATCATAACAATTAATAATTAGATAATTCTATCTTTTTGAATTGCTACAGCATTTCATTACCTTTTCCTTTAATTTTTTAAGGATCGCCTCTGTAAAAGCCAATGAAGGGCAAAAATAGGTGATGCCGTTTCGGGAGGTGAATGTGAAAGGATGGATGCAAACTTAGACAATGTCTTTGTATATGAAAATATGTTGAAATTATAACTATAATTATTGTATCCCTGGTGTATTGATCTATTTAAATAGGTATTTAAAATTAATATAACCTTCCTACTTACGATTCCCCCATTAATATTTTTAAAATTTGATAATTTAATATCAATCGCTGAACTAGCACGCGTGATTTATACAATTACACGAGTTGAGTGAAAAAATTAGTATGTACAGGATGTCACAAAAAGGCATTGTTGCGGATGTGTCAGGTTATGAGTAATCAGAATTACATAGGTACATGGGGTTGGAAACCCGATCGTGGCAGAGGAATTTTGTCATGTTCGCCATATAAAAAATATAATTAACATTATAAATTTTATTTTACAGCAAAATAGTACCAAATACAATATAAACTCATAATAAGTGCTCAAAATTGATCCAATCAGCTGCGATGCATGCTTAACATCGGCGGCTTTTGGAATCGCGAACTCGTTCGAATTGCTCAGTAGCCTCTCGTAAACATCTTCCCGCTTCAACAATACGCCATGAGAACCATGTAAGATGGAACAGGTCTGTCGTACACCACACACTTGAGGTATCTCTGGGGGTGATACAGCGATCTGGATTCGTCAAATCCAGGAACTGAAGTACATTCTGGTAGAAGTATGACGGAGCCTCATCATGCTAGAACCACATGTTGATTGCGGGAATATCCACCAACAAAGTGGGCATTACTTCTTTCAAAAATGAAGAACGAAATCCCCTTAAGGCGTTCAATGTGGATTGATGAGCATGTTAACAGTACATGTAGTCTAGATGTTCTCTCTGAAATGTTGTTGGTGGCTGTGTGACATGGTAATTTACACTCAATCACGCATTCATGTTGTGTGGTTAAGGACATCATCCAGCAAAAAGGTAGCTTCATCGGTGAACAGTACATCGTGTTGGAAATTGTGAATTTCATATCCTTGCCTGTAAATACCAACGTGAGAGTGCCATATGTTGGGGATAATTCATACTTCTTTGCGCCTGAACCTATTTTATGTGGTACAGATGTTGATGATCTTACTGCAGTAATCACTTAAATGAGCACCGAATGCCACCTTATGTCTCGTTTCACGAGGCAGATACTTGTACTCAGATTCCGATTCAATGTGTCTTATATAGCGTTCTCGTCGTCTACTGCCCGTGTTCTAGGTTATCCTTCAGCGAGACTGCTGATTCTGAACGATTCTGCCGCCAGCAATCAGCAATGTAATCATAATCTATAGTCGAGTACACATTGGCTTGGGAACCGCTATCGGCACACGCGTACCACTGCGCATCCATTGCCATCCGCAGCTTCATACGCGTAATGCATGTTTGTCAATTCTGCATTGCCGTACAGGTTCCTCCTTTACCTGGAACGTCTACACTTGGCTTATCGGATTACCCCTGTTCCTAGTGGATTTACACTGTTCTTTTATAATTCTGATTCATCATGACTTGACACAACCATACGTGTCATTTGCACACGACAGTTTGTGACACTTTTTATAAGGCTCATAGGTATTTGATGTATTTGGGCGATAAATTTTGACAGCTTCAATTTATATCAAATCTTTTTAGCAACTGAAATAAGAACTATAAAAATAAAATGCAGAGGCTGTTATTCTTTAAAATATAAAATGACTTAAAAAAAAAAAAACTATATTTGAGTTTGTCCTTAATATTGAATTTCAAGTTTGTGTATTGATATTGAGTTAAATCCGCTATGTGTGTTAGTCATACATCAAAAAGTAATTAAATACTATGCAATTAAATGCCTCATAATTACTTATAAATTAATTATAAAATATTTTGTTTTATTGTTTCATAGTATATTTGACTTTATAATATCTCTTGAAGTACATATATAGGACGGAAATTTATTAAGTAATTTTACAAATTTTAGTAATACCATAATATAAATTAAACATTTAGAATCATAACAGTAAAATTAAAAATTCCATATTTAATTATCAAAATTATATCGTATGTTTAACGCTGATATTAATGTGCTTTGATTTGATTCTTTCTCGTGTAAGAGTGATTCATGTAACTGTGAGTCATGTAAATCTACTGAGGACTTTTTAAGATATATATATGTATATTTATTTAATACATTTCATATATAAATTAAATGATATTCAAGTAACAATTTCTTAAGTTGCCTTTTTTTTCAAAAGCTTATGACCAACATCAATAAAATGAAATTTTTGATAAAGAACATTCCCAACTTTTTCGATGATAAATTATACAGCATTAATGCCGTACCAAATATTACACTGCTATATCTTTTATATAAAGCAGTCTCCTTAAAGTCACAGTAAACCTCATACAGTATTTATTTCATACACCACCGAAGCGACATAAAGTCGCGGGGACAACTTTCTTTCACAAACTGAAGATATTTTGCTTTATCACTTTTCTTTTTTAAAAAAAACTAAATATCAACAACATTAATTCTCAGCAAGAATTTTGCTGGCGTCATCGAAAATTTTCGAGTGTGCTATTCAGTTTTCCTATCACGTGTTTTGAAGACGCTTCTGAAATGCCTTAACCCTAATTTGACCGAAGAAAACTTGGCGAATACAACATATAGAAAGTTTTTTTTCGGGCTGAATATTTCGTATTGTAAAACTTATTTATTCTTACCGTGTATACAAAACTCTGAAAGTGCTTTTGTCGTAGTTGTTTTTGGCTTTGAGTTGGTTACAAATATTTGATGACGATTTGATTTTGCGTTCTATTCAGCTATTCTATCCATGACAATAATATTTTTGAAACCTGCAAAGGAGCTACAAAATTTTATTGAATTTTAAAAGGAACGTTATTTATCTTAATAAATTGAGATTTTATACACTTTATTATTTATTTATATATTTATTTATTTATAAGCTTACAGCTTTTTGTTGCAGTTGTATTTTGTTAAGAATTTGTAGAATATTACCTAACATATAATAAATAAACTCTTTTTTTAGTTCCATATAATTAGAATACATATTTATTAGGTTTTTGTCCTTTACTTTCAGAAATAATTTTTATTGACTATGATTGTGTTTACATTATTACCTAATATATAATACAATGTATCCGCCTACTGAATTTCACTATTATTGCAAAAAGAGAGAAAAATTTTTGTTTAATATATTAAATTTTATATAATTGTGTATTTATTACGGAAGTCTTAATGAAAGTAATATATAATCTTTTTGAAATGATAAAGTACATGAAAAGCCTTAATGTAAAAAATCACACACACACAACAAGAAATAAAGTGTTATGTTACTTAATACTGGAGATCAGAACTCTTAAAATGAACACCTACACTACATTAAAAAGTTATTATTTGTCGTCTTCTTTAGATTATGCTTTATTTAAAAGAAGAATTCCAAATAAAATTATGATGCTGAGTATGAAACCACTATATAATATCTAGAACAGCAAGATTTAACAATATAATAATTATGATTTAACATGTGTTATGTGTTAATTATGATTTAACAAGAGATTGCAGATGATGGAACGAAATGCAATGGGACTCCAAACTTGATTTCCTCAGAATTTGTACTTTTGGGCTAATTCATTTAATAAAGGATCTGAATGCTGGAATAAATTTGAGATCAATGCTATCAAGTTTACAAACAATTGATGAATGTGGCTGAGAATATTGCTGCCTTTAACCATTATTCAGATAAGATGAGATCAATAATGATTGAGTATTTAAAAAATTTTGAGTCTCTCATATTTAGTAAATCGAATATAGAAAGTATTTAAGAATTTTTATAATTAATTTAAGCTGAAGAATTTAATACACTGTACTTTTAAGTTTTCTCATAAGTTTTATTGAGTCTCATATGTTTCATTTAACAGCCACGTGGAAAGGGCTTAAAACTCATAAGTTTAAACATGAGCCCTCATAACTGCTAAAAGGAATGATAATCATAAAATTTGAAGAGATGAGTTGATTGATTTTTATTGAAAATCTATAGAAGAGACCCAATAAATGTGATAAAATGTATGATGCAAGAATCTGTAATTAGTGTTGAAGAACAAGAGCAAATGTGAGGAGAAACTTGAAGATTCTAATGCTGTTACTGTAATTTAAAGTTACAATTTATCCAGATATAAAACTCTAAATTTTTCAAAATTAATTGTAAATGATTATAAAAATTTATATTCTCTCTTTCTCTGCCACTAAATTCTGTAGTATATATTTCAATAAAGTGGTTTTCTTAAGTAAAGAGTTTTAATTTTGATAATTATTTTAAATTCAATTATATTAATTATCCATAACAAATTTCCATACATTTTTAATATTGAGTTAGAAAAATTTCTTTATTTACAAACATTAAAAAGTAAAAAAAATCTATAATTTAAATCTAAAATAATTATATATATCTTATAAAAATTTCAAGATCTTTGCAGGGTTGAAAATAAAATTATTGTATATTGTTATTCAGAATTTTATAATATTCAGATTTGAATAACAATGTTTTTATAATTAACCAAAGTTAACTTTTCTTCTCCTAATTTATGCTTGATTAAATAATATTAATTAATAAGTAAAGCAAATTGTATCTAGTAACAAATACTTTATTTAATAATACTATTTTATGAAGCATAAAAAATTGTAAAGAAAATTTAGTGATATTTTGTATTAAACTAAAATATGCAAAATTTCTATTGCATTGTATTAAGAATTTCATGATCAAGATTGTTGAAACTAAATGCGTGGGACAGCCGGAACAATAAGACAGAAGCAACTGACTGGTACGAAGAGGAAATTATGATATTAGAAACAAAAATAAATTAAAACTAGATTCCAATATTTTTCTTAAAATAAAAGATAGCATCAAACATTTGATAAGTAGTAGACAAATTAAAGCTAAAAATTTAATCTCTAAATGAAATCTCCAAGCGTTTCTTAAGTTCCTTAAAAATTTTTCTTTAACTGAGCACAGAGTCAATTTTTTAGATATGGCACACAATCTTTGCTTTTGACTCTAGATTTTTCAAGAAGTTAGAAACAGCGTTTGGACTAATGTGTAGTGCTTTGGAATTTTTCTTACAGTTTTGTCCACATCTTTACTGCCACAATTTGGTCTTTTTGAAATTCACTTAACAGCTTACCCCTAAGAATTTTAACTGTAGAAAAGTGAGGATTTTTTAAGCAAAATATATCTTTTGAAAGAAAGACAGTTTAAAAAAACAATGTTTTCTACATATTAAACTGCAACAGATTCCAAAATGAGGATATTTTTGCAAGTGTCCTACTGTTTTTACAGACCAAAATTTCTTACTACTTTATAATATTTTCTTAGTGGTTACAAAACTCATTCACTTAAAGTTAAAGAAAAATTAGTTGAATAAAATAAAAAAAAAATTACATTAATTACGCTAAACTTTAAAGCATAATTTATAAAATATGAGTGTAATTCTACTTTTTTCCAGCAGTGTATATGTATGTATGTGTAAGTTTATATATATATATATATATATATATATATGTGTGTGTGTGTGTGTGTGTGTGTGTGTGTGTGTGTGTGTGTGTGTGTGTGTGTGTGTGTGTGTGTGTGTGTGTGTGTGTGTGTGTGTGTGTGTGTGTGTGTGTGTGTATACATGAAAAGAGAAAAAATTAACATTTTATTAAGTTTTGCAATAATATATTTTACCAAAAATCAAGAACATATCTATTAAACAGTAGTTTCGCATGAATAACAAAAGTACAATACGCCTATATTCGGTGCCTATTATATATTTTTCCATGATTAAATAAGGATTGGTTGGAGTATTTTTACATTTAACAACTACTATTTGAAGAAGAAAAACTAGGAATAGAGAGTTATAACTAAAATTCAAATAAAACTTTAACTGCTTTGCAAATCTCGATTTTTTTGTTGGTGAGAATACTATGGATTAGGCAAGCTTATTTAGCTTACCTAGTGCACAGGATTAAGTAGGATTAAGCAGACGGAAAACCAATCTGATTTAAAATTCTATCGGAGAATTTTTTGGAAATAAAAAAATGATGATGAAGTTTTACATAGATTCGTCTGTATTGTCATTTCATTTTCTTTAAGGCTTTCTGTTCTGATCCACAAAATACTAATATTGATTCCAACCCTCAATATTGACCAATTGGATTCAGAAATCTGCTGAAAACTATAAGACTATGATGATCTCATCTAAGCACACAAGCAGCAATGCGAAAGAAAAGAAAAGAAAATCGTGGTCGAGAAGTAAAAAAACTATCTGTCCTTGTAACTGTATCGCTTATTTACTCAGGATGAAACTACCCAGTAGAAGATATCAGTGAATTCTTCATTGTAGCAGGTGCAATAACATAACATAATTGGTTACTCCAGCGACGAACGTCCCTAGATGTATGTGTGATACGTGGAACTTACGTTAACGTTTATGTTCAGATGTTTTGTCAGATGGAGGGCGGTTTCATGTCTGCAGTAGAAATTGGCATTTTGAACAATACAAATTAGAGATTTCATAACCTTCTGAAAGTATTCGTGGTGGTCTGATTGGCTTGCGTGTATTTCTCATTATGAGTAGGTAATGATTTCAAATCCCAGCATAACTGAAGGTCCAACGTGTTTAATAAAGGTTGCTGAGGCACACATTAAATAGATCGTTGTCGCAATATTCTCAAAGTGAAATGATACTTCCATGGGTGGCAGGTGAAGTATTAGGGGCTCGACTTCTTTATCTCTGCTTCTAAATTATGAAGTCTCTCAATTGTTTGCTTTCAATAACTAGCAGAGCTTAATTCAGGGTTAAGTATAGGGAAGTAAGCCGGTGCAACAGCAAAAAATCTTCTGAAAGTGGAAATCTTTGTCATAACCAAGCCATAAGTCTTTGTAAAGAAACATGTTTATTTTCTTCTGCATTTCTTGATTCACTTTTGCTTATGTATTGGAACTGATTTAGAAAAGTTTTCTACATTTACTAATTTGAATTTAATTGGAACTGAAAACAATCCATAAAATTCCAGTTCGTAAGAATCTAATAAGAAAATATTGTAACGAACTCGTTACCACAGGAGAGTAACTGACATTTTGATACGCATATGATGATTGCTACAGGAAAAGAACCAGAAAGGAGAATATCAGGGGAAACAAAAGTCTGTGTTACGGTAAGAAATGAGTTGATTGAGAGGAGCTTTGCAAAAGTAGTTACCTCATTTACAATCGAGAAATTCAGGAGATTTCTGAAAGATAGTTTAGCTATGTATTACAACATTCCATACATTAAAGTTTGCCTTTAGTATAAATCTAGGCCAAATACTTGATAGTATAAATGAAAACAATAGATTTGCTTGACGCACACCGCGCTTTGGAACCAAGAACTGAAATTTAGCAAAAAAGAATGTACAAACTTATTTGGGTGAAAAATGATATGAAAATAGCTGTTTTAACGCTAAAATTCTCTTACGATCATCTTCAGGGCATCTACATCTGCAAATTTTATAAGGAGCGGTCTATAAACATTGACTGCGGTCATCTGGCTTTTCTAATCGGATTAAGATTTAGTTGTAAAGTCAAGATCAATCGCATTTTCATACGAAGTTATGTAAGTTTCCGAATGTTAGGATCTTGAAAGAAAATTAGTTGTTCTTATGATTACTTAAGGAGAATGCGTCTTTTATTCTAGACTGCGAACTGTAAATTCATATACATAAAAGGATTTTGAATAATCAAAACTCAATTCATTAGCAATTATGGTATTGATAAGGATGATATGAGCAATATTTGCAGTTTTATTGAGCTATCGTTGTTTTTTACTGTACATCATAGTAAATTCTGAGCAATCTAATCTCTCTAAAAATGTTTTTCAAGTATTGTTGGTTTTAATAATGTTTGTATTAATGTCAGATTGTAGATTTGATCATCCCAACCATTCATTCGTTTTAAATTCGACAGTTTTTTTATAGTTTTACTATAGCATTTAATAAATTCATTTCCAGAATCCTTGATGAGAATTTGAAAGTTAATCTAAATGAATTTAAGTATGTTTGTATGTACTTTTTCAAGATGGAAAAAAATTGTTTTACCATTTCTTCTGGTTAAGCTTGGATTTCAGGTAGTTTTGCTTTGAACGAAAATAACAATTTCCCCACTGCTTGTTTTTGTAATATCAATGATTTGAAATTAAATCATTGATACTGCACACACAATATAAGACTAATTTTATTTAAATAATCTAATAAGAATAATCTCAATCTCTGAGTAATATGTTTGTAACAAAGAAATTCTCGTATAAAATCTTAATAAGATAAATCAAATAAGATTTACCCAAAGCTGCACATTAAAAATGGTAAATCATTAAAAATGATACTGATTCACACAAATGATGGAAAAAAATTCTCAATTCAATTCGTTGAAGACTAAAGATAAAATCGAATGTAAATTATAAGAAAAGAATATATGCTAACATCAGTATTAAATCTATCAAAAGAAATGGAATTTTTCTTTTCTTTGACAAAAAATATTCTTAATCGATGCATGACTAGATTTCTTCTTATTAGGAATATTTTCTTTAAATTTGTAATGTTATACTTTTTTCAAGCCATTGAAAAAATTATAGCTATTCTCGAATGATAATTCAACAATTCGACAAACATACCTTTAATGCTGAACAGCACTCTTTTAAAGTAGATTTTTCAATTAATCAACAAAAATAAATTGTACAGAAAATTCTGCTGTATCACCTTTAATGCTAAAATGTAAGAAATCCTAAGAATCTGTACCATTTCATCTAACTCCCAGCCCTTCAGAGATGAATTCCCCTTGTCACGCTTGAAGAAAGCTCGACTTCGAAGCACTTGATGAATTTCCACTTTCTCAGGACACCACAGAAAATGTTGAATGCAAAGTGTCTAAAATCGAAGACAAATGCATTCGCTCTGGGGGCTTTTGGCATCAACAAAGAGAAAATCTTATAATGTGTTAAAGCAAGAAATAAATTAAATTTTGCAGTTTTGCTTTCATTAAAAGTATCATTTATATATTCAAATTTTTACTTTTAATTATTATAAATAGTAAAATAGAAAAAAATTATATAAAAATTATCATAAATAGAATTATAACATTAACTTACAAAAAAAAGGACAAATATTGAGATATATGTTCTCAAAATTTGTTTTGCTTTATAAGTTATTATTGTTGTAGTTACAAATCCAGTGGCTCAGTAGCTTCACGCCGCTTCCCGTAAGCTCAGCAAAGTGAAGCATCATTTGCCGCGGGTAGTGGTTGGGAGGGTGACCACGGTGTACTCTCCTTCACTGGGTTGCTGGAACTCCGTGGGTTGGGGACGTGTCCACGTTCATCTGTGACGTCCAAAGCCCTTCCACTGGTGTGGCGTGGGTGTGGAGAGGAGGGTACCAGCTCAGGTGTGGCCTCGTCACCTGACCGTGGTTCAAAATGACGAGGCGCCTCAAAAAGAGAAAAGTCGTACTTTCACCTTCGTGGTGCTCTGATCCAAACGAAAGGCGCTCCCTATTGACTTAATTCGCTCTGCTAAAGGCATAGCGAGCTTGGCTTGTCCAAGTGTCATAAGCAACAACAACAACAACAAATCTCAGGTTGTCTAGCTAGGCTAGACAACCCCCATAAAACCAAAAATATCTAAAATGTATATAAAATGTGATGGGTCCCGAAGGACATCGTCTATTTTAAAATTTAGGCAGGTTAAGATATGTCGAGGGGAGGCCATATTGACGGAACACCGAGGACAGTCTAGAAATGTGAAATGTCCTTTGCCTTTGCTGAAAGGTGATTCCTCTCGTGTGCCTACACAAATAGTATCAATATCATTTGTGGGAGGTTTCATGGTACAGAGTAAGTGAGCATCTTCAAGGACCCAAAGTTCTGGGGCACCGGAGGTTGAAGGATGACCCAAAAGCAAGCCGCTCACTCTGAGACAGACGCTGCATGCTAGTTCGGGTCCGCACCGGGTATTTCTTTTCCCCGGTACCACCCATACCTGGGATCAATCCGCCATACCTGGGATCATACCTGGGATCAATCATTCCCCAATCCGCCACCTGGGGAGGCACCCGATCCTGGACTAGCAACCACACGTGGGATATTGAGATAAAATAATATTTACTTATAAAAAAAGATAAACAGGGAAATATAGTGAGATTGATATTTTGTTTATAATTAGAATGCATGAAATATTTTGACGATGCGAAAAAGTGTTCGATTTATAATTTACTCTTTTTTGAAATAATTATAAAAAATAGTTTCGAAAACAAAACTAAAGCATTGAGTAAATAAGAAGCAGTAAAAAGGTGAAATTCATATTTAATAATATTTGTAAAATTCGATCTTAACTTTTGATAAAACATAAAAAATTTTATATAAAGTAAAGGGATGTCCAATAAAAAGTCATAGTTATAGTGTAAAATTTACTGCATTTAACATGAAAAAAAATAGTTTAATCAGTATGATAAAAATTTCTTTTAGCTATAAGAGTTCAAAATGATAGTTTTAAGTTTTTTCTAAAAAAATTTCTTTTACTCAGTTCATTCAAAAGAGTTAAGTACTCTAGATAGTTTAAAAATTCCAGATTCTTCACATTTTTGGGAACTTGTATACCTGAAGACATTTTATTTCAACTCAAAATTAATAATATTATTTATCAATAATTTTCTATATTGATAATAACTGTATAAACTGTGTGTGAAACATTATAGATCAAATTTAACTTTAATTTTTTAAATTGTAGTTTGATCAATAATTTCTTAAAATAATATGTTGTTTGCACAACATACATTTAACCATTAAATAATTCTTAATTGTAAACAATGAGGTGCGTATATTTCAAATTAGATCATATTATGTGTATTATTTCTTCCTTTAAAAATGTACACGTGACTCATTGAAATTAGTCGGTATTGGAGAAATTATGAATAAAATGTCTTAAATGTGTAAATCTTTTTAAAAGGGTTTTTCATATTATCTTTAAGTCGCTTTATTAATCTAAATTTTAACATATTATAAACAAAAATATTTAAATAAAATATTTTAATTTTATTTAAAAATGTTGTACATTTAACTTAAGAATGAGCATAATATTTTACTAAAAAAAGAAATGCATTTATAAAATTGTGTTTTTTCAAGAATTTGTAGAATATGATAATTATCATTAACGAAAAATTATTTTTTGTTTTAAAATTATTTTTAACATTTTTGTTATTTCAATACAAGTAGATTTATTTTTAAGAAACATTATAGTAATTAATAAAATCAATATATATAAAGCTTTAATCATTCGATTTATTTTCATATTTATATTTATTTAAAATTCGGTATGAGTAGAATATTAGAAGACATTTTTATGCTACATTTAAAATTTAATGATAAATTAAAAATTAACGAAAAATTATTATGCCAATAAAATTTAATGATAAATTAAAAATTTGATTTTTAAAATGTTGTTATGTGTAAATTTAAATTAATTTTGATATTGTATAACATCCACTAATGACTACAGATATTTATTTTGTGACCATGTTATAAAAATGTTTACATCATATATTTTTGAACATTATTTTCCTAATTCATCCTATATATTAAAGTTTTTATGCTATACAAAAGTGTTAATATATATGCTGATATTTATTGTTTTATATTTTTCAAAATAACTTTTCTTACTTAACTAAAAAAGCCTTTTTAATTATATAATTAACATCATAAACGTGCCTTTTAAATTTTCTTATAAAAATGTTTTAAAAATGTTTACATCATATATTTTTTAACATTATTTTCCTAATTCATCCTAATTATTAAAGTTTTTATGCTATACAAAAGTGTTAATATATATGCTGATATTTATTGTTTTATATTTTTCAAAATAACTTTTCTTACTTAACTAAAAAAACCTTTTTAATTATATAATTAACATCATAAACGTGCCTTTTAAATTTTCTTATAAAAATGTTATAAAAATGTTTACATCATATATTTTTGAACATTATTTTCCTAATTCATCCTAATTATTAAAGTTTTTATGCTATACAAAAGTGTTAATATATATGCTGATATTTATTGTTTTATATTTTTCAAAATAACTTTTCTTACTTAACTAAAAAAACCTTTTTAATTATATAATTAACATCATAAACGTGCCTTTTAAATTTTCTTATAAAAATGTTATAAAAATGTTTACATCATATATTTTTGAACATTATTTTCCTAATTCATCCTATATATTAAAGTTTTTATGCTATACAAAAGTGTTAACATATATGCTGATATTTATTGTTTTATACTTTTCAAAATAACTTTTCTTACTTAACTAAAAAAGCCTTTTTAATTATATAATTAACATCATAAACGTGCCTTTTAAATTTTCTTCTTCATTTTATTTAAATAACATGCTTTTAACAAATAAGCAATGTTTAAGTATGAATTGATTTTACTATCGCCTGTTGACTACTCTCATTTGGTTAACAGCAATTTCGAGAAGTTGTTTGATTCAGGGAAGTGAAAGAGACTCGAGTAAACAGTTTTGTGAAGAGATTTCTCCAGAGAAATTTGCAGGAAATATTCTGTGGAGAATTCCTTCGTACATGCTTATAACCTTAACATCAAGCTGTTTTGAAGTGCATAGGGCTCTTAGCTTAGATTCAACCTAATAGCTCGCTGTTATTTGGAATTTATGTGACAGCATTTTGGTCTTGAAAGTATTTTTAATAAAACTATGTTGCATAATGTACCATTTTAAGTTAATTTTAAAGAATATTTACTGTTAGAAGAATTTGTATTTCGTGAACTTTTTGGAATTTGATTGAATTAATGCATCTTCAAAAAAAACTATTGAAACAGGTCAGAAACAAAATGAAAGAAATGGCATTTTTATTGTATGAATATATTAGAATTTTTATAAATCAAGTAAATAAAATATGAATAAATTATTAACATTTTTTTCTTTTATTTTTTGTTGAAAACTATCTAAATAGAGCAGAAAAAAGAGGATTTAATTAATAAAAAATAAAAATATAAAATAATGTATGAGTAAATTTGAAAAAATTAGCTTCCAACGAAATCAAATATATATTAGAATATCTTTAATCTCACAGATCGTAACGATACTAAAGACTTCTAAAATAGTAAAAGTCTTTATAATTGATATCTTATGTAGAGTTCAACTGTTTGGACAGTTAAATATTTTCGTTACCAATCTATTAGGTAATTGAAATTGAAAAATTTGTCAGTTTTTATGACATCTTAACTCATGTTGATGCGATCATTCAAATATTTTATTGACTACAATATTTTAACTCCATATTTCATATTGTATTGTTGTTGTATTGTTCACAACATCCTTGAAATATCATATTTTATTTATGATTCAAAATTCACATTTCTGTACTCAGGCCAATAAAAACTGTACTATTGATTAATTATTAATAATTAAACTTGAATACTTCAATTGAAATTTAAGAAAACTGAATTTTATTTCATTCACAAATGTAAATACTATTATTATTTTTTATTTTTTTAAATGAAGAACCAAGTATGAGTTCAAAATTTAATTTCTCTCATAAAATATACATAAAAATCAATGGTATTATGTAATTTTTGGATGGCTTTCAACTTTATTAATTGTCGTTAGTATGTGCTATTAAACAATACCTCACATAAAAAGTGCCCATATTGGTGTAATTAGTAAGCATAAATAATAAATTCTGTTTATGCAGTACATAAATCGGATTCACCAAGGAAAAATATTTGTAATAATACTGAATGTCTGTAGAATGCTTGAAAATTTAAGGACGAAACTTTGTTTTAAAAGTGTACACATTTATTTAGACATTATTAGTCGTTATTAAGCTTACTAGCTTCTGTAGACATTATCTTCTTATGTTATCAGCAATGGCTTTAGAATACATTTCTTAATATAGTTTTGTATTTCAATAATCTCAATGATTACCACATTCAATAAATCAAATACTTATAACTCGAATCATTTTGCACGCATATTAATTACATCAGCCTGTTAAACCTTCTTAATATTCATGAAAATAACTCCAAACCGAAAACAATTTCTAAAGATCAAACCATTTCTTTTCTGATTAACTTCTTCAGAGGTGATAAAAAATGATCAAATAAAAACGAACTGAACAAAATTCCAAATGAGAGTGAGAGAGGGGGGGGGTAAAGCGAAGTATTTTTCAAACAGAGCAGTTTGTCTATCGCATTATCAGCTCTTAGCTGTGAAACATTTTCCCTACTATCAGAGTTGATGATGAATGACGTTAAACTTTTCCTTTTTCAGTCATTAGAGCTGAAAAGGGAGATTAGGATCTTTCTCCTTTGCTCCCGGGTCTCTACTCCCGAAATGTTCCCTACACTCTCCCCCCTTTCTATCCGTTTCCCTATCCAAAGTACAGTGACCTGATAAGTCAGTCCTGTCAACTCACCACAGAGCAAGGTAAATGGGAGACCTTGGTCTTGGGATTGCTTTTATCTGATGGGGGACCGGAGGAAATTTTCGTCACGAACTTTTCGATTTTTCCCTCTTTTCCTCCCTATTTTCCATCCAACACAATTTTCATTTCTCCCCATTTAAATGTTATTTTCCCTTTTGTACTTTTTTACCAGCATTTGTTTGAAATAGTTAGGGAAATGTGCAGGAACGAGATGGGACGTAAAATATTGGAAAATGAGCAGATGTATCTGAAAGTGCAATATATTTTTTTTATTATTAATAAGAAGAAGCATATTAAATTAGTCTTACGTGTGGGTATTTTATTATACGTAAAAGGCAATGAATTCTTACAAATTAGTTCAGTTACAGTCAAAGTGAATTATTAATTATTTTAAGCTACTTATGTTTACATCACTATTAAGATTATTATCATAATCTTAAGGAAACTGGATAAATACATAAAAGAATTTATTAAAATAACATATCCTACAGAATAAAACCAAATGCATAAATATATTCAATTTGATATAATTAAAATAATTTTTTGAAATCATGTATTGTATACAAACTTTATTGCTCATTTTTATGATATATACTCATAAAACTCATTTTTATGATATATATCAAAGTGTATAGATTTTAATACTATTTAATATTCTTAGTGAAGTATTTTATCACAGTTATGAAAGAAAAACTCACAGCTATTAATCACAGTTATTAAAAAAACTAACTTTATTTAAAAACTCAAAATAACTTTTTTTCTTCAGTTTATAATATTTATGAATTCTCATGAGTAATATTTAAAATGTTAATTGACAAACTAGTTTAAATTATAGTAATAATTAAAATTTAAACAAGTTTTATTTCAATGCTATAAAATGCCTAATTAAAGCAAATATTATCCTGTTCTTTAAGCATACTGATAATCATTAATTAATGAATTTAAGTGCTACCTGTGATTTATTATAAAAACTAAATATCCATGAGTTTGAATAGTTAATATTTAAATGGATAATTTAAGTGATCGTAAAATGATTTAATTTCATAATTTATTAAATATATTATATTTGAAATTTATAAATTGGTATTCTTGTATGCTTTTTAAATAAAAATTGCTTTAAACAGTTTACAGATAAAAATTTGAGTTACAAAGAGTATTTAATTTTGTTAAGAGAAAACATGATAACAAATCCTTTAAATTTATAAAGATATTTTAAAATTTGTTAAATAATGAGGAAAAACAATAACGTTTTAAATATATGAATTTATAAGAGTTAATTAGATGAATCAAACATTTTCAACTTTATATTTGCTACTAAAAGCAAATACTAAATATTTAATTTTTTATATTCATGGTATATAATACTATTTAAATAATTCACTGTTGAATTAACTAATTAAAGGTATAATATAATAATAAAATTTATTTTGTTTCATTTTCTCTTAAATTATTTTTTGTTTTTAAGAGTTTATGTAAAAAAGATCCTTCTTAATATGAAACTTTGTTTTATTTAAATTTTTTAAGTCATTAAATTTAATTGCAAGAAATAATGCCTAAAACCAACTTTACGTTTTTTATTTTAGCTATAAATTAACAAATATTTATCCATAATAACATGAATTATTATTTAAGTATTTATGAATAAAATATTATTAATTTATATTTAAAATTCTGTAATTTGCTTCAAACTTTAATTTGAACAATAGAAAATTTAAGAATACATCCATTTTTGTTTTAAATTATTATTTTCTCTTTTTTGTTAACAAGAATTTATTATTGGGTTTAAATAAAATATATATCTTACAAAGAATAATATAGTTTATGAAATGAATGTACACAAATATTTATAAAATTAGTTGTTTTATTTACATGATAGCATTTGTGATCGTATAAATTATTTATGTCAATATAT
Organism: Latrodectus hesperus; assembly: GCA_037975125.1. Lineage (NCBI taxonomy): Eukaryota > Metazoa > Arthropoda > Arachnida > Araneae > Theridiidae > Latrodectus > Latrodectus hesperus. The sequence continues at coordinate 9,132,442 of CM075852.1, read as the reverse complement.
ATAATAAAATTTGTTAAATTTAAATAGCTATATCATATAAAATTTATTGTAAAAAATTATAGAAGTCTAAACGATTATTAGATCAATTGAAAGCATTCAATTTTTTTATGAATTAAATTTTCTTGTTGGATAGTATGATGATATCATCAACAAAGCATGTGATATCTACAATGATAATATAAAAAATATATATGTATTATATGTATATATACAACGAAATTATCTTTAAATGTCTTTAGTGTAACAAGGCTCTTCAAAATATACCACTATCCCGATAATTTTTTAAATGAAGTTTACTTGAAGAATTTTTGATAATTTATTGTTACATGATGCACTTAAGAGTATTTAAAAATTCATAAACCCATTACATTGCTTTCAGATTAAATCAAATAAGCTTGTGAGCTTTAAGGCTAATGGAAATATTTACCTTTTATTCAATTTATGATTTTTAATATGTTGAATTAAAGTTAAACTTCATTGGCTAAGTTGCTTTTAATTTTTTTATTCACCAATACATTAAAAATGTAACATAAATGCACTTTCCATTTAATCCTTATTTGATTATTTAATACTTTTAAGGTCTACTTAAATTTGGTTACTCACGCTCTTTTAAATTTATGAAATTCTTGATATGATGACTTATGAAGACATTTAGAAAAATATAAATACTGAAATATAAAAATTGCCTTTTTATAGAAACATTACTATCTCTGTTACTTTTTCATAATAAATTATAACTATGGAAATGTCATTAAAATATTTAATAATGGTACACAGATTTTTTGATAATACAGTGATGTGTGCAGAACTTAAGCAACAATGTTAATTTTTAGTAGATAGCTATGAAATTGCAGAAAATCAGTTTTCGCAATCAGTACAATGAACACGCAATTCAATAAATAGGTTATGCGTATGCAAATGTCAGGAACAAAAAGTCATAATTGACATGAGCACACGCAAAAGGTGATGTTGGCTTGCCCAACTCAAATCTACAATGAAAGGAATAACAAAGAACGCAATTTAAAAAAAAGACATATGGTAGAAGAGTATTTTTCAGCAAATATGATTAGAAGAATTCACTGGGACTATTTTACACTTGGATGAAAGATTGGAAAGCTAGGGGAGGACCGTTGTTTAAAACAGTATCACTGAAAAGCTCGGAATCAACAAACATGAAGTTTCGTGTTCTTGGAAAGCTTTCTACATAACAGAAACACTATTAGAAATTTTTGAAGCGGCCTCCTATGGAAGACAGCTACAATGGATGAAGGATATATGATCCCGGACGTGAAAAGAGCTAGAAACCAATCAGAAAGCTCCGTTGCTCAGCAACTGTGTACAACAACGGGTTGACAAGTGACGAGGTTTATTGCGTCAGACACTTTTCAAAGGTAACTTACATGCTTTTAATGCTAAATGCTGGATCCCTTGGAAAGTACGCTGTCGGCACCTCCGTTTAGGGTGGTTAAAGGAGCATAAACACTGGTTGGTTGAGTTTTATGGCGCAAGAGCATAACCACTTGACATATCATCAATGGAGTCATGTCTTCTGTTTGTTGTTGCTGATCCCTGTTGTCTAGCAGCGCTAGACCAAGTCTATGACATTGTACACTCTCAGGAAATCAATGACCAATAATGGTCGCTCCAGAAGATCTTCTTTATCGAGTCCCAAGCACTCAAGGATATGATCCGGAGTGGCTTGGCTTTTGAAACACTTAGCGCAAATTGGAAATTTCTTTTTTTGTTGTTAAATGCCAATGATCTTAGGTGGCCACTTCGAAAACGAGTTATTGTAGTTTGTTCCAGTCTGCTGCACCGGAGGGATAGAGATCCGCCAGGACGATTACCCTGGTACCAATGGTGCACGGGGGGAATGGCAAATGCAGACCGAACAAGTCCTTTCTGTCTAGAGTATAGTTCAGAATAGGTAAGAGACGCCGGAGTAAGCAAAGGCTTGTATTCATAGATAGGGAAAAGGGGCAGCTTCTGTTATCCAAGTGGACCGGAGCACCAAAGGTAGAAGGCTGACTTAGCTCCTTACGTTGGTTTGGATCGGAGTTTTCCTTCTCCTAGGTATCTCTTTTAGTCTGGCTCCTACCCAACGAATAAGTCATGTCTTCTTTACAGGTGAAAGACGCTTCAGTGCCACAAGTGATTCACAATACCAGTTGATTTAGAGACAGATTGGTACATGGTTTCATCCCAGTAATATCACGGAAAGATACTGTTGCGATAGTCTTCAATCGTCATTTTTAGTGGCATTATGATGAACTGGTGACCTGAGTTCCATATTTTTAAAAAGATTCTGTAAATGGAAAACGCTTTCGTGAGGAGGGGATCTTCCCCTATGTGCATCTGTTCCGAGGTGCCATTACAGCCGGCTACATTTTAATGCATAACAATGCACAGCCACACTGGACTCCTGCTGATCAGCAGATATTGAAAAAGAAGTACAACACTCGAATGGATCAGCCAGCGATTTCCTTGAATTAAATCGCCTGTAACATCTGTGAGATGTTTCGAGAGACATTTTGCCTCACAAGTTTTTCCTCCGAAGAACAACCATCAACTGAAAGTGCTGATTGAGGAATGGGCACTCTTACTTCAAGAAACGCAAAAAGAAGAACTTGGTACTGAGTATGGAGACACAGTGGGAAGTCATTGCAGTAAGAGGAGGGGAAATGCTATACTGAGAAATATCTGCTTGTTGTTTGTATCTTGGACATACAATTTATATGTATAGAGATACATGATGTATCCATATTGCATTGTAGGTATGTATAGAGATACATCATCAAGATGTATGTATAGCATGTATAGCGATACATGACATTGTACATTATACATGTTGTACATATTGTACATAATATACATGAATGTATATTATGTACAATATGCATTTTATTTATTATTGTGCAACAATGCTTTCGGAAGCATTTATGTACAAAATATTGTATCTTGTGTTTCTGAATTTTATGTTCCTTACAAGACTTCTTATGATATTATAGCAAAAATTCTGTTTTTTAAGTTTTGAAAAAACCAATGTATGTATACCATTAATGTAGTCCTCGTAATCCTTTTTTTTATATCTTAAAAACTTTTTTTTTTAAAAAAATCAGAAGATAAATATTTACCCTAAATTATTCAAATGTTTAAAAAATAAATTTTAAAAAGCATAAAACAAGATTCTAATAAACATTGAATAGGGCAGAATTAGTAAGGTAATAAACCTGGGGCCTGAGCAGCTACCAGGCGCGTCGGTAGGCGGTGGATCACCGAACGTCCTGTAGGAATGACAGGATAGCCTTGAATATAGAATCAGAGGCCGCGAACCAGCTCCCGTAAACCCTGGTGTTATGCGTTCCGTGCCTAGGGCTAATTGGCACCGCGGTATTGGTGTCTTAACGGAGCCTCTAGTTGCCTGGCAAACTTCTAGAGTAATTTGCCTTGCCCAGTATCTCAGGCAATGCTGGGTGGACTTATATTACCTGAGCTTATAAATTGTTATCTTGTGGCTGAAAAGACACAAGAAATAACAAGCCTTTCTGCATCTACAGGTGATGCCTCTGAAGTTGACCTTGCTGAAAAAGACAAGTGAACTCAGAGGCTGTCTTGTAAAGGGGCAGTAATGAATCCTTCACTTGAGGTAGAAATGACCTCCAAACCATCTTCTGGTGAAAGTCAGGAAGCTATCCCTAGTATGACTGACTCTCTGACCAGATGGGACTATTTCAGCAAGACCCTATCTGCTGGAAATGTCATACGCAAGAGGAAACGGCAGAGCATATCATTTATGAATGCGAGGCTCTTGCCCTCCCTAGATTAACCTCTTTAGGCATCATCCATACTAGAGAGTTACACCTAGACTCCATTAAAGGGTTATCGGACTTTATTAATAAAGTGGGAGACCCGAGCAACTGGAACTAGGAAACATTGGGTTTGGAGTTAACGGTACAAAATGCTGAAAAAAGCAGAGGTGCCCAATGACATACAAACCCAATTCTAAGAAGAAGAAGAAGAAGAAGGTAATAAAACTTTGAGAATAATTAAAATATATCAACCATTTTAAAGTAAAATTAATAGGAATAAAAAAATTAAAATGTTTTAAAAAAATTTGCTTTTCTACGATCAATGTCTTTGAACAAAGTTATAGAAAGTATATTATAAGAAAAGTTTAAGTGCAAAACAAAAGACAAATGAGAAACAAATAAATACTGAAAAACAGCAAACATTAGTTATTAAAAATACTATATATATAGGAACAAAAAAAAATAAAGTGGAAATGTTTCTGAAAATTAGAAAATACATTTTACTAGTAAATTGTAAACAGTTTATTTTTTATTTTACGGTACAATTGATGTTAGTATGCTTATAATGTTTCATTCTATTCTGCCACTTTTTAATAAATGCTTAACAAAGGCATTGAAATAAAATTCTACAGCATGATAAGTTTTGTTAATATGTACATAGCATAAATCTTCAAGTAAAAGGGAACTAAAAGCAATGACAATCATTTCACAAATCCGCAGTTGCGTGTATATTATATCATTTTAGAAATTGGGAAGAAGAATAAGCAGATCAAATAAGGAAAAAAATGAGCTTTAGTTACTATAATATGAAACAATCACGTATTATGCGTAGAAATTATACGTTATGAATATTTGAATTATAGTAGATAAGCCAGTAATACGTGATTTTCGTTAGAAATTTAGGCAGCTATTTATAAAAACTTAATTTTTAAAAATCTTTCTTAAAAATTAAATTTTATTAAAACCTAGACTTTTCTTGTAATTTTTTTGCTATTTTTTGGATTTAGATACTTAATTAAACATGTGTCATCTTAAACTAAATATAAATTTTGAGTAATTGTAGTATATTAGTAATTTTTCATTTGTAATTTCATTCATTCATTCAATTGGTAATTTTTCAAGCTTAAACATGAAATATCTATTACTTAATAAATTTAAATGTAAGCAATCTCAGAATGATTGAACTATAGTGAAAGGGCTTGGATTGTCGGTAACGGTTTGCTATTTGTTCTAAAGATCGATATTTGGCAATAACTGCCTATCGTAAGTCTGCTGATCCCCTAGTAAATTCAGAGCAAGTAGCTAACCCTAGAAACCTATATCATGGTAAACGATATGCAGAAGATTTAACTCAAAATGCCCCTTATGTTAAAAAGGATAAGATATCTGCTTCTTTGCCTCCACACAAAAAAGAAATAAATTTAATTAATGAAAAAAAAACATTAGAACCGCAGTAAAATTCAGTGATCCTACGTTGTTGTTACTAATGACACTTGGACAAGCCAAGCTCGCTATGCCTTGGCTATGTGAATTTAAGTCAATTGGGAGCGTCTTTTGTTTTTTAATCAGAGCACCATGAAGGTGAAAGTACGACTTTGCTCTACACACATGCAATAGGTACCCGTTTATAGGGTAGGCAACCAGTCACACCTCATTCATACAAGGAAAGGACAAAGACAGGTTAGTTAGAGAGAGAAAGTACATCCATGCCCGAACCGGGATTCGAACCCAGGACCTCCTTATCCGCAGTCAGGCACTTGCGGTTGGGCGCCACTAGACAAGTTGGGCGGCGTGACCAACTTGTCTAGTGGTCGGTTCATTAGTAGAGATTACGGGCCTACGTAATCTCTACTAATGAGTTAAGGTTTAGTTTTACATGTAATTTTAAATGTGTTTCTTCGGGAGGTAATCATAAACACACATTTGTAATTTATTTTTATGGAATATGGACATCTTCTTAGCATAGGCAATAAAACATGGGGGGGGGGAATGATGATCAACAGAGGTTTGACCTAATGAGCTGATAATGTTCTAAGCGTTTTCAGTTGTCTATCTATGACTTTCCAGAAATATTTGGATAAGGTCTTATAGTATTGGTCGTTTTATATAAGATTTTTTATGAGATGCATCAAGATTTCAGTTTTATTTAAGTACTATAAATCTTGTCCAAATCAAGAAAACCTCGTTGATGAATTTCTTGAAAGTGAAGACATTGAGCTAATATCATGGCTAACTGGCCATGGTATTCGTAAAGGATTACGATTTTAATCCTATAAAGAACTTGTGGAAATAGCTTGCAAAAGAATGTTTTCACATAAAAATCAAGCTGAAAATGTTCTGGAGATTTAAAGTGAGTGAAGCTGAATTCATTGTTAACAAAATTATTTCCACCAATTAAAGTCTTTGAGATATATGTGTGCAAATGAACTAATAACTCTCATATTAATTCGTAAGGCTTAATTTTTTATCAGACACTCTTTTATACTTTTTATTATACTTTATTGCCATTTTTATTGTTCCATGAAGCGATTATATATCACACGAATTCTTTTTTCTTTACATTTATTTGTTATAATATATTTTGTATCTCACTCCATAAAAAATCATAAAATCATAGTTCAATAACATAATCATTCATTAATATTTTTCGTGACAACTTTCAACGAAATTTAATTTTTTATACTGCAAAAGTTAGTTATTGACTAAATAAGTTACAAATTTCAAAATAAATATCGAATAAAGCCTAAGCACATTGACGATTGCAGAAATTTATAATATGTATCAGAGTAGTTACATGAGTTGAACCCCTCATAAATAAATATCTCTAATGGAATAATCTCAAAGCCAGATTATTTTATCGTTCTATAACTAAATAAACCCAATAGCATGATTTATTGAAACAGTAAGTGATTGAAATTCATTGATTAAACAATATTAATAGTGATATTATTGAATAAATTTCTAAATTAAATAATAAGGAAATCATCTGTGATTAAACACATTTAAAAATTAATTATATAATGTACATCACCGGTTAAATCAACAATCTCATCATACACGCATTATTAAACAATAAAACAAAACATATCTTAGAAGCATGAAATATTAAAATCAACTTTGCAGTAAGTTTCTTGTAGAAAATTTTTTAATTTTTTTCAATTTTAATTAGTTAAAAATATGATATCAAATTTCACTCATATGCGAATGCTTTTGTCACTTTGTCACTGATTACCAATAAGACAAGGATTAGCATTATTTTGCAATTTAAAGAAATAGATATTAACCCTTTACGATTATTGCAATTCATTTTTTAAACTAGTAAGTATTTTTAAAATTTATATGGCATTGCATAGCGTAAGCAAAGCTTAAGTAAAATTGACAAATGTCGTATCATACATAAAACACTGTATTTAAGTTTTTTATGTTAGTGTTGCTTCAAAACATTTTTAATATACATGCGCATCATAATTTCTCAAAATAAAACATCAAAACCTATCACTTAATTAGAAAATGAATAACTTTAATTATTCGTAATTGTTCTTTTTCAGAAAGGGTTTATATAACTTTTTTGAAAATAATTATAATGTATAAAGTAATTAAAACAATAATAAATGAAGTATTATAAAGCTTTATTTCTATAATAAGGAATTGTTAAATAAATGGGATGAATCTTCTTTACAAAAGAGCTTTTTGTCATAATATGTGAAGTTTTTTTTTTTCCAAAATATATTGAAAATTTTGATTGTAATTTATATAATTTTCGTGAAAAGTATTATAATTTATGAAGTAATTAAGATTCAGTATTAATTGTTGTGTAACGGATGAATTTTAGAAAAATAAGATGTTATTTAATTATTTTCATAATTTAGAGGTTATAACTTCTGGCAGTAAACACTATTTATATAAATGAATATAATATTCTTTTCATTGATTTATGCTAATTTTAAAAATTTAAAAACAAAATTTAAATATTATAATTGAGGATTTATCAACAAAAATTATCCTTTTATTCATACCTAATCATAATTATATCATTTTATAACGCATATCTTTGTATTAAACTTTATGTTAATGCAGACAATAAAAATAATAAAGTAAATATTGTGTTTCGAACACTATTTCAGTTCAAAATAACTCATTTATTGCTTAGTGTGTTGACTTACATAAAGTTATTAAGCAAATTATATTTATTAATTCTGAATAAAATGATAACTGAATTTCCTTACAAAAATAAGTTTCTATAATTTAATGTATAAACAATATATTTAATCAGTTTAAATTTTATTTAATATTAAAAAATATAATAATACTGTACCAAAAATTGAAATTTTTAAAGTGTTTAACATTTTTAAATGTACAATATTTTTTATAATTTTGTTTCCTAAAATAGGCGGCATAAATTTTTGTAAATTTAATCTTTTGAAAGAATTGTCCTAATATAGAACACATTTTCCATAGTTTTTTAAACATATTAATTGATATGTTTCAAATTCTTAAGCCCTTAAAATATTTTCCTTAATTTATATTTGTTTTAAACTTTTATAAATCCAGTTTTTTACCAATGATTTGCCTGGAAACTTTGGTTTTGATAAAGATTATTTTTAAAACATTTCATTATCAGAATTTATTCTCAATTTATTTTAAACATTTATTCTCAACATTTCCCATTAATGAATCAAATGTATTTTTTTCTGATTTACGTAAAATTTTAAATAATCAAAAATGAAATTTTAGTTGAAAAGAAAAATTTATGTATTTAATTTTCACATACTTATATTAGAACATATTAAAAAAATAAACAGCATATAAGATCATATATTATGCCTTAAGAAATCACATTGATTCAGTTCAACGATATGTTTGCTTTCTATTATTCATTGATTAAATTCAGCACACTTTCCCTTTATTTTTATATTATCAAAAACAAATTAATCAATTATACATTTTATGATACTTATTACATAATTGCAAAATAAAGAAAAAAATCTATGATTTGATTCACGCAAACTACATAATGCACTCTATTAATTTTATGAAGAAAGTAATTCCTCGGCATGTAATTTTGATTTTAAAAATATTGATATTTAAACTTACTTCGAAAATAAATAGATTAGTCTGCAATTCAATACATAACAAATAATAATTAAAATTTTAAATTAAAGCAATAAATATGTTGGAGACTTTATTACAAAAAAATTTTATTTCTTTGGTACTTGGTAAGAATCTTTAATTTCAATAAATAAAAATTTCATCAAAGATGAATAAAATCAGCAAGTAATTGCTGCACATCTTTTGAAAATTATGAAGATAGTAAACATTACAAGAGAATTCAAAGGAATTATTGAAATGTATGTCAAATAATGGAAGATAATATTTCAGAATATAAAATAAATCAGATATAATGAAATATAAATTTGCAATGGCATACATTGATTAAAATAATTATGATTTTTAAACTTTAGCTGATTATATTCGTTGAATAAACAGTTATTTTTTTGACAAATAACAGTAGATAAATTTTTATGTTACGTATTAAAATGTTTTTGAATAAAGAGAAATTTTATTTTAATATAAAGATTATTTTAATATTATTATATTTTGAATTAAAATAATTTTTCATGTAATACATTAAAGTATATAATATAATTTGATTCAAGATAAATAGATGTAAAAACGAATATCTTTTCAATGATTAAAATTACATTAAGAATGTTTTCTCTTTATTAATGAAATACATGAGAAATTATAATTTTAGTGAATTTAGTATTGAGTAAATCTAAACTTAATAACTTAAAAAATTAACTTCACATTAAATTCCTTAAAAATATAAATTGCCTTGGAGAGTAAAATGAAAAATAAATGCTTAAAAAAGCAGGTGTGTGTAAAAATGTCATTAATCATTTAAGACAAGATATTTTTAATTTCCTTATTAATGTTTGCTTAAGAACTTACGTACTTCAATAGGTGTTAAATTTAACGATGTTAGATATTATTTGGAAGCTAAAGATGAATTAATTAATTTAAAAATTTATGTTTATAAGTGAAGAGATTTACTTTAGACATATAAGCTCAAATTTATGTTTACGTCTAAATATTTTAAAAAGTACTCCCCAAAGTAAAGAATATATTTTAAATTTTAATTACAATTCTTAGCAAAATGAATTTTCTAGTGTTATTTATAATTAAGATTTTCTTATATTTTCGAAAATATAAGTATTTTTAATATACTACTTTTGAGAACAGAGAGAGAATGATGTGTGTATATTAGTAAAAATTATATATTTATTACTATCAGTACTTATTTATATTAAATTATTTGTCACAAAATTTTTAATAAAAAAATAAAATTTGGAGTTTACAACCGGTGATAATTTTTATAAAAATATTTTATTCAAACAGCTTGAATTCTAAATTCTTTAAAATACAGTTAAATACCAAATATTAGATTGAATTCTTAAAAAATTCTTAGATTTAATGAAAATTTTCTTTCTAAATTACAATAACCCATACTTATTTTCTATAAAAACTAACTTTATAATATTAGATTTTTAAACTTATATTTGTATTAATCACTGATACAATTTTCCTGCATTTGAAATTATACAATTTAATTTATTTAAAAAGATTATATATAATTTTCTGTTAGTTTCTAACAGATTAAAACTTAAGCTTGTTGTGCGTTTAATATATCACCATAGAAACAGAGGCTTTAGATACTTGGATAAAATATTGCCCAAAAAGATTATATTATTGATTTTAAAAGTAAAGCAAGCAGTTTTGTTGAGTTTTATAATTCTTAATTTGAATCACATTTATAAATGTAAAATAATATAATAAAGTCAGTAATTTTAAGTTAAAAACAAGAACTTAATATACTTTTTACAATTTAAATGGAAAATGAACGGCAAATTTCATAGTTTTTTTTAAACAACTTGTAAAGCTTAAAAATTATAGCTTGTATGTTAAAACTAAATAGTTAGTCAAAGTAATTATAGTAATTATATAGAGGAATAAAAATAAATATTGTCTCTTACAAACAACTAAAGTTTGTAACTTTTAAAGAAGCTTTTGTAGCTAAATCATGATAATGATTACAAGAGTTCAAACTTATAAGATTTGCTGATCCTCTATAGCACATAAATATTGTAATTTAAATTTTCATTTCTGATTGTAAGAGCTGACTTATAGACTTATATATATATATATATATATATATATATATATATATATATATATATATATATATATATATATATATATATATATATATATATATATATATATATATATATATATATATATATATATATATATATATATATATATATATATATATATATATATATATATATATATATATATATATATATATATATATATATATATATATATATATATATATATATATATATATATATATATATATATATATATATATATAAACATTTAAATATACATTTTGTGATTTATTTTTTGAAGGAATCATTAAATTAATTTTCTTAATTTTCTGTGAATAGATAACGCGCGTTTTATGTGTTTGGGACTAACTATATTTCTCTGTGTGTCCACATAACCTTCTAACTTTTGAATTGCATTAAATTAAGAAATTGATATAGATTTCATGCCATGAATTAGTAGTTATACAGGTGATATATTTATTGTTTCCTTACTTTTATTTAATTTTTCAATCCTATCAATAAATATTTATTTCATGTAGATAATAATGTAAATAAAACAAATTTAATTTGTGTTTAAAGATTACTGTAAAAAATATTCAGTGATTCAATGATTATCTTATAATTTTATGATTAAAAAACCAATATCATTACCAGCATTATAGAGAAAAATTCTGTTCTAGTTTCATTTTTTTCGAAGAAGATGGTCACTGTATGTGCATTAAGTCAATTTTACATTCGAAGATTTTGAAATCCAGTCCAAGGGAAAGATATAAACATTAACCGATATTATGCAACTTCCAATAAAATCTGTGTGAAAGAATAAATTCGCTTTAATATTTAAATATCCTATTTGGAGCTCAACATTAGATTGCTACCAATCGGTGTTTTTTGTAGCTTTAGAGACAAGTTATCATGCGTATTTTTAGTTTGTTTTCTTGAGAGGAAAAAATAGTATACACTTTCATATATATAAATAACGCTTTGTTAGTTTATTGAGTTCATAAATAATGTTGTTCAGAACATTCGACAAGAAGTAGTTCATTGTCTTTTAGTATATAAGGTTGACAAATTATAACTAAATATATGCTAAAGATATTTGAGTAGTATCAATATGTATATTTTATATAGTACTTGTCGTTTACAAAAAGATACATATGGAAGTAGGAACTCATTTGTAAGGCATTAGGTTTGTTTAAATTTATATAATATCTGAATAAACTTTTCTGTCAGGCATTCTGACAAAAATTCCTTCATAAATGTTTTTTGATGAGGAACATTTGATTTCAGAATTATTGTGATATAAATAATGCTTTTGCAACAACTTAATTTCATTGTCTATTGTGGATATTCTATGTTTCATGTTTACCTCCTTGAATTATTTTTTAACAAACGTTTCTCAAGTAGAAAAACGTTGCACAACTTGATATTCCCTTTTGCCGCAAGTCTTATAAAATTGAGGTGAAAAGGTTGTTCATTTTAACTTTTGAACATTTTTTATTCAAAAGTACTCTTAGATCTAAATATTCAGTGTATTTATCGTATTCAGCATAATGGGGTGAAATCTCATAATGACGTTGTAATAAAGTATGACATTATGTTGCACTCTTGATGTCTAAAAACAATCAATTAATAAATAGGCAAATGAATTAATAAACAATTAATAAATATGTGATTTTTAAAGTCTCAAAGTGAAGACATGTTCTAACCCACTTAAACATCTAATAACCTCTGTGATATGTTTGAAGTAGATGTTACTTTCCATAAACATAAATTTTTAGGGATTATTATAAGGAACACAGATTTTCTTTATAGGCTATTTCCATTTCCAGATATAGTTTGACCAAAGCTTCTAAAAATCATTTTCAAACATATTTTCATTTTCTTTCTTAAAAAGATTACTTTGCTCATGTTTATTTTGTTTGTATTATACAAGCCTTATTTATTTGTGAAATACTTTGCAAATAATTATAAATGCACAATTTACAGTATGAAATACATAAATATTTATATTATTTTAAAATAAGAGATAGTGAGATAAACGCAAAAAATATAGTAATAGCGATTCCAGTACATCTCAATAATACAAATAATATTTTATATTCAACAGAAAAATATTTACTCAACAACAGTTATCAAAAAATGATTTATTCTTACTTTATTATTATTAATATAAGAAGAAATAACAATGAATCTTAAATAATGAAATTGCCATTAAATGAAGTATTTTATTCATTTATTATCAATTATGTAAGGTTTTATTTTAAAAAATATATCAAATTACAGTGGAAATTAAGGATTGTTTAATGCAATTTTTCACTATTTTTTATAATTTCTCTAAAAAATAAAAATAAATATCAATTGTATTGCGTAACACCTTTCATTTAATGTTCACAAACTTTTTTCGATAAAATTCATGCATTGAATTCAAACAATTATTAATAATGTAACATTTAACTTTATATTTTTTTAAATTTTTGTTGAGAAACTTCAGAAGCTTCATCTTAACATCAACGTGAGAAATATTTGAAACAAAACCTTTCGTATATATTCATGATACAAATTTTTTCTGGAACATGCGTTTATAAAAACAGTACTTAATTGTGTGTGTATATATATATATATATATATATATATATATATATATATATATATATATATATATATATATATATATATATATATATATATATATATATATATACATTTAATTAAGTACTGCTTTTTTTATAAATAAAATAAAAACAATTAAGGAATCCATTGTAGCTATAATTCTCAATTTAATTCTATAATTATATTTTAAGATGTAAAATAATTGTGGATATATTTTATTCAGTTTTATGCTTCATGAATTAATTTTTAATGTATTTTTAAGCAAACTATACTGAATATTTTAAAGTTAAGCATACTTTGATATTTTTATTTATCTATCCCTTTCTTATTATTTTCCTAGCATTTCTACTAATATATGTACTATTTTTATATTCAAAATGATCGGCTATAATTATTGTCACTATATTTTTTCAATATTAAAAAGTAGATTGTTAGGAAAACAATAGTTGTAGTTATTTATTTTTTAAATGATACAGTACCATTAGTTTCAAATGCAATTTATACTAAAATTGCTACATATATGTACATATGTTATACATTAATATTGCTATTCATAGAATTACTTTTTTCTATGCTATTATTTGACTTTCTATATTATTTAAGATTGTAAGTGGTTTTCAAATACAATGGTGATAAAAAATAACGTTCTTTTAATATATACTATAAAGATATATGTGATTATATGTATAAGAAAAGGAGAGGTACATAGCGTACAAACGAAAAAAGATATTTAAACGAATGTTCCTAAATCAGAAATGGAATTATTTAGTATGAAAATATAAAAATTAGAATTGTAATACATTGCATAGAAAATTCAATTTGCAAATAAACAAAATTAAGAAATGACAATATATAATCCAACAACTAAAATGTTTTTACTCAATATTTGATAAATATTAATGAGAAATTTAAATATATAACTCTATGACATTTAACTCTCAGTCATTGTTATCAATTTGGATTAATTTAAAAAATTTAAAATTTAATGTTTTTGCAAAACTTCAGAAATTGCTTTCCTAATTTTATTAAATTTAAAAACTTGTATATATATATATATATATATATATATATATATATATATATATATATATATATATATATATATATATATATATATATATATATATATATATATATATATATATATATATATATATATATATATATATATATATATATATATATATATATATATATATATATATATATATATAGTAATTTAACTTGATGAGGATTAAATGAAAACATGAGAGTAATGTATTAGAAATAAAAACGTGACAGAAATAACCCATGATGAAAAAGAAAAAAATATTTTAACACAGTACAAGTATCCAGTGCTGGTTTTCATTTTATATTTGAGTTTAAGGGAAAATATTTGCAAGATATAGTCATATTATCAAATCATTCTCAAATAAGAAAAAGTAAACCTAATCTTGAAGTTATTTTTACTCGATTTTATTTAGAGATTTGTAAGATAAAATCAATAACAGCCATTGCAATACTAGTGCATTTAAAGTTAACTTAATAAATAAATAATGCATAAAATAATTTATTATTATGCAAGCATTAAATCATATCTATTATCCATCACAGAAATAATATCTACAGAAGAAGTGCAATAAGATTTAAAAAAAACTTTTTCTCACATTTCCAAATTAAAATAGAAATATAGCATCTTCATACATTTTATAAACACATTTTTTATATCTAAATGAAATTAGAAATAACATTTCATTTCAATTAATAGATAAGAGGATTTTCTTGTTGAAAAAAACTGATTTATATACATAAAATAACAAGTTAAAAAAAGATAAAGAAAAATGTATTTTAAACTGAAACAGAATATTCGAAAAATTATCTTTCTTATTTATTTACAAATTTTTGTGCATGGTATTTTTATTTATCTTGGCTTTCCCGAAAAATGCGAAATATCTGCAGTCATTTTCTCAAAGTAAACGAAATGAAAAGTTTTTATCTCCGAAAGTAAAAAGATACATATGAATAAGCGCGCTCACCAGGCATCAGGGAAGCATTTGAATTGTTATTTTGTTTTTTAAGCAAATATACATTCACACATGAGCAATATTTCATTTTCTTGTTTCTCCTTCTTTGTGACAAGCTTAATTTTTTACCGTGGTAAAAATATGTAAATTTTAATCTATGAAAATTGATTCTAAGTGTAAATATTAAATCGTTCAAGCAAAAGAAAAGAATAAATTTTGTTTGAATATTTTATCGAATTTATACGCCCTGATCAAATATATATATATATATATATATATATATATATATATATATATATATATATATATATATATATATATATATATATATATATATATATATATATATATATATATATATATATATATATATATATATATATATATATATATGACCCAGCCACGCGTTGCAGTGGCTGAGTAATTATAATACATTGAATCAATTTTTTACTAACTCCTTGGTACAATCAAATAAATATTTTCTAAAAAAATTTAAAATAGGTTCATTCATATGAGATTAAAAATAAAACGTTTCACCAAATTTTAAAAGTAATAGGTAAAGTATCGAAATTTTGAAATTAAGCACAAATCAACAAATACTTTCTGAATTTACATTTTATTCATCTTATATTAAATTATAGTTTGTAATCAGTTACTTACTTATAAAATATATTATATAAATTAAAAACATCTAAAAATAAATTGTTATAAATGAGGTAGATAACATTGACATCGAACTATTATTTTTTCAATTTTAAATTATTAAAACTAAAAAATTTTTCCGCGCCATTATACTGAAATAAAGAACAATTAAAAGAATTTATCATTTGAATAAATAAATTATATCAACATGTACTGCTGAAAAAATTATAATTATCAAATTATAAAATAAAAATTAAAGGCTATCAAGAAATACTTACATGTTTTCGAGGTGGTATGAAAATTAGTAGAGAAAAACAGTAATAAATAAAATTTTATTTTACTATTTATAATATTAAAAATATTCAAACTGAACACCGCACAATAATAACAAAATACAAAGTATAATTATGAAAATGATTCACGAAAAATTGTTATAGTATGATTATACATCATGAAAATATATGTAAATTCTATAATTAATCACGCGCTTGCGCGCGCACGTTAAATTTCTCGAAGATGGTATAATCTAGAAAAATAAACACGTCGCCATCTGCCGAATACCTGTGCAACTTAGATGCTAAACCGCCATCTATTAGGAACTTACATAACTAACCAATAAATAAACACTAATGTCGTATAATAAATATTGAGATCAATAATTAAGAGATAAAAACTATTCTATCTTTTAAGTTGGATCATATTATAAATGGTTACAAAATTTTATCAAAATCCGTTCAGTAGTTTCGGAGTTTATCGGGAACATACATCGTGACACGAAATTTATATATGTATATATATATGTATGTATATATATATATATATACATATATATATATATATATATATATATATATATATATATATATATATATATATATATATATATATATATATATATATATATATATATATATATACATACATATATATATATAAGTGTGTGTGTGTGTGTAAATTTCAAATTACAAGACAATTAATGCAGAAAGTAATTAAAAAATCAAAATTAAAATACTTATATTACAAAAAGTAAGGGTATAAATAATAAGATATAACTTTGATTTCGTTGTATTTTAAAGTGACACTTTCACAAATAATACATAGTTTGATAAAAATTATTCTTTTACATAGCTTCACATGGCAGCAACTTTTCATTGTGCGAAAGAGTGCTCAAAATGAATCCTTTTTAGTCACATGAAGACAAGAAGCAATTATGTCGCCAATATGTTGTGTTTTATTCAATAAATACTTGTTTTTCAAGAAGATCTTCAAATGGCGCCATAAATTTTCAATAGGGTTCAGATCAGGATTGTTTTCTGACCAGGGAAATGAATCTATGCCTTTACAAGTCATTCTTTGCTTATTTTTATTGTGTGCCCTAAAGCTTAATACTGAGAAAAAGTAAATGCAGTTTTATTGGGGAATAGATCTCTGATTGCAGGTATCAATTGTGGTTTCAGAACAGTATCGATGTACTTTTTGCATTCAAATCTCCGACACTCTCTTGAATGTTCCCCCTTACCATCTGCAAACAGATGTATTCATATCATGGCATTTAGATTCTTAGTAGTTACTTCAGCATAATCAAAATGTATTAGCTCTCTTATTTTACATCTTAAATTCTTTCATACCATCACAGTAAAAAAGTAATATTTTATTCTCATTGATTCAGATTATTTGCTTCCACTGATTTTCTGATTACTTAATGTGTTTCTTTTCTTCACTAAATTTGTTTTTTTGATTGCTAAAGATATTAATATGGTATTTTCTTTTAAATTCTAAATTTGCAACCAAATCCTAATAATTTTTCTTGATTGCTCTTGAATAAACTGAAACGACTATTGCATTCATTTCATTCATCTAACAACATCTGAAAAAATTCTTCAATCATTAAGACATGCTTTTTTATCATTCTTTCATCATCAGCACTTGTGCACTTTCCCTCCAGATCATTCCTTATTCTTTCACTGATTTCATTTTATCATAATGTTAACACAAATTTCTTACACCAGATAAAATCTCCAACCAATAAACTTGTTTCGCAATTTCAGGTTAAGGGAGACAAACTTTTCATAAAAATTTATCAGGCACCTCTAAAAAGAAGTATAAAAATTCTGCTTTTTTGCAGGGGTCCAATAAATTTTTATTATTGCTAGCATTGTTTTAAATTATTTGCTTTAACAAAATGATTAAAATATTTCAAAAACTGTTTTATATTAATAATTGAATTTAAAATATTCAATTTTTTTAAGAATTATGCTATATTAAGTAAGGATATAGGTAATTAGATGTTTGGTTAAATTCGAGAAAACATGTAATAGATGTTAGGGAATATATTTAAGGAAATTATAAACTCTTAATAATTTTATACGTATAGAGTGAAATTGTGCTTTTGAAACTTTTACAACTGAAACAAGAAGCTGCTCATAGTTTGGAAAATATGTAAGCTGCATTATATGCAATTTATGGAAACTTTAAAAAATAGATAAAGTGTTAATTAACATAGTCAAAAAAATTAACCGTAAAAAGCTTTCATATCACATAAAATTTTTAATCTTTTCAGATTAAATTCAATTTATAGATAAATAATTAATAAGATAAATAATAAAATATTACATTTTGTATAAAATAAAAATGTATTTCAAAGAAACAAATCTATGTTGTTGTTACTTATGACATTTTGACAAGCTAAGCTCGCTATGCCATTGTCTATGCGAATTTAAGTCAGTAGGAAGCGTCTTTCGTTTAACTAGCGCAAGACGAAGATGAAATTACGACTTTGTTCTAAACTCTTCCAATAGATGGCACCACTTGAGGAAACGCTACCTCAATTTTGACATTGATCAAGATGGGGAGGAAATTTTCTCCAGGCCATTATATCCACGGTAACTGCTCAACGAGAAACAAACTTATTCAATTTTACAATGATTTAAATATTTCTTTGAAACCACGTAGTGGAATGTCTCACTGCCTAAAACAGTTGCAAGGCATTTTGACATACAGCTTTCCGGGAGAGCTTTTTTAGATGGTGGTTGCAAGGGAGGAAACCTGGTAAACTCCTTAGGACCACCCCCTTCTCTTTTAAGAGTTCTTTCCTAATACATAGCCCTTAGAGATATAAATATAAATTAAATATTTATTGCCAAATTATTTACATCATTAAAAAATTCTTTTTGAACAAAAATTCATATTTTTGTTATTCAGTCACTGATTGTTAAACTGATGATCGTTAGCTACTAGTAGCATGTGGGCACCATTTCGATTGACTGAGTTTATTCTCCGGGTTTCTAGCCTTGATTCCTCACTACGTTGAAATTATCTCAACACATTGAATTCAAATAATGTTTTGAAGAGTTCAAAAAATGTTGATTGCTGCTCAGTTTAACAAATCACTTTTTACAGAGTTTGATGTCAAACAGTTCTCTACTTATGCTGCCGAGCAGTTTGATTTTCAAGAAGATAGTACAACAGTAAAAATGAAGCTGATTGATTTTTGAAATTATTTATCTATGAAATCGTTTTCGTATAAGCTCTAGCAAAAAATTTTTAAATTTGGTTTAGGTTTGTCTCAAAGTGAATGTATTGTTCAGCATTACATATTTGTGTGGAATTATGTTTCTATTATGAAACTTAATTAAAAATTAGCACAGAAATGGACTCACTAATGAACATTTAGATAATTGTATTAAAATATTGTCATCTACTTAATTTCCCAACACATTAAAAATACTTCTTTATGATAAAAACAAGTTCCTTCTCATTAAAATTAAAAATATCAAAACTGTTAGTTAGCTATTACATTTGTCATTTTATTGCTAACTACAACATTTTTATGAAAAATACAATTTCAGTGTTAGTTGTGTTGTTGTTACTTTTGACACTTGGACAAGCTATAACTATTATTATGATATGACCGATTTATAAATAAATCAGTGGATAGCAGGTTAACATGTGTAAATTGTAAATTAATATTTAATCTTTGAAAGTAGTAAAATTAAGATATGTGTTGTTGTTACTTATGACACTTGGACAAACCATGCTCGCTGTGCCATTGGTTATGTGAATTTAAATCAGTTGGGTGCGTCTTTCTTTTAACCAAAGCACCACTAAGGTGAATGTTCAACTTTGTTCTAAATTCCTCCGATAGATGGCAGCACTAGAGAATCCACACTCTTAATTTTGGCATTCATCTGAAAGGGGAGAAAATTTTCTTCAGACCATTACACCCATGGTAGCTTTTTACTGACCAACCACAGGATTTTAGATTCCACAGATCTTTGGCGGCATTGGGAATCGAACTCCACCTTTCCGGATGGAAGGTCGATTCCCTAACTACTAAGTAACATTATTTCTTATTGTGATACACAAATTAATTAAAATTGATTTAATATTTTCTATGATAAATAAATTTAATATTTTTGTTAAAAGAAATCGATAGCTCTTTCGGTTGATAGCACGTAAGAGGATGTAAAAAAATAATATGAGATTTCAGAAATTTATAAGTTTTGTGAATTCTATATTAAATTGTTTTTATAAATTCTTTAAAAATGAATGCAATTCATTAGAATCTCAATATAACTTAAATAAGATATAAAAAATTAGATAAGATAAAGCACGTTTGGAAATAAATTGAAAATTCTTGAAATTAAGCGAAACGTTTCCTCATTTGCCATTAGAATAAGCATCTAATAATTTCATTTCTTACTCGATAAAACTCTTCAGAAGATGATACGTCTGCAAGTTTTAATGGGAGAAAATGATCTTTTCTTATTTCACCTCGTGCTTTTATGAGGTATTTTGGTTAAGCTATGCACACAACACACAAAAATGTAATGAGCAAAATGGCTTCCTAGTAGATTCCTCTGAAAAGCTGAATTATAATAGCAAAAAAGTCTATAAAAATACTTGGTAAACTGAAATGAAGATTGACTTATCATCTTGAATCATGATCAATGTTTAATCGAAATAGACATTTCTACTATTAAATATTTAATCGAAATTTACGGTTTAGAAAAAGAACATAATTTAATGAAACTTACTTAAAAATTTAAGAGAACATTGTTTAAAAATTTTACTTTCGTTGAAAATTATTCTTAATCTAAGTATTGTTTCATAAAATGTATTTACATTTTAAAATTCTTTTAAGTAAAATTAATTTTTATATGAAACATCTATATAGACATCAAAAATATTTTAATATAAGTTTTCTTTGAGTACAGTGATTAAAATATATATTTATTTGCATAGAAATTTTAAATATTTTTTTATTTTTTAAAAAATAAAGTCTATAAGTTTATGTAAAACGTATGAAGTTATTTTATTGAATCAAATTCTTTATTAAAAACAGTTTACTGCAAATTTTATATTTATAATTTCTTATTTTTTACTCAACACGTAGAAAAAAAATCAAAATTTAATGAGATTTACTTAAAATTTTATGTGAACACAAGTACTTAAGACTGTAAAAATCTTTCACTAGTCAAATAATATTAGACGCTTATTTCAAAATTATATAAAAATGCAATTGCTTTTTATTTTAACTTTTTCAAGTTAAAAATGTGTATTATTCATAAATTAAAATTATTACTGGCTCTAGCTTATGAGACGCGAAAATAGATAAACATCAATTTTATGAATAAAAAATGTAAAGCATTTCCAATTATTTTGTTAGGTAATATATTTTTATTAATCATTGTGTGTTGAATCATTAAATGAAATGTATTAATTTTCCAATAAACGCAATAAATAAATTTATGAATCGAGTACATGATTTTATTTTATTGCAGAATGCAGAAATGAATTTTCAAACAATACTTTTACAGAACAATGCTTAAAATACTTCTTGTAAGTTTACTGTAAAGAATGTTTGGGAAATTTAAATATTCATCGACTTAATTAACATGCTAAATCCTTTTTTTTTATTTCTTTAAAAGATAATCTCCAACTTTATTTGTTGTAAAATGCCATCCTCAATTACAGAAAAAAATCTGAGTTATAGTTTTAAAATCAAGATAACGCTTTTCATTTGCTAAATAAATGCTGAAACATTCAAATGAACGTCTGTGGGAAACACGATGGTTCAAACAATTTATTCGTAACTGAATAAACAACTCGCTTAAGAAGAATATCTTGTTTTACTTTCATCATTTTTGCATATTTTATGCATGTCTTTTTAGCTTTGTTTTTATCTACATTTTCTTAGAAAGAAAAACAACGATGTCTTTTTTATTCAAAATTAAATTAGTTATTAAGTTCTTATCTCAAAATAAAAGAAAAATGTAAGCAGACCTTCTCATAAAGTGTAGAGGAAAACGCCTTATTATCATTATTTTTTTTGCAAAGACAATACATATATTCACACATAAACTAAGCTTCCAATTTTTAGTTTACTTTATGAATAATATTTTTGTATTTTCTTTAATCTTATAAAATAAATACTGTATGCAAAATTAGTTTTATGAAATTTAATCTACATCAGCAATATACATAAAGAAGTTTTTGAGGAGAATTTTTTTCGTACTTTTGTTTGCTTTGTATATTGAGAATTTTCGCCCGTCATACACATTTCAATATAGAATAGTTTTTTTCTTATATTAAATGCTTAAAAATTATTTTATTTATTGCATAATTAATTTACAGTAATACGCAAAAATTTTATATTATTATTCATTAAACGAATTTTACATGGACGAATAAATTTGATATGAAATAAGCAAATTTTTATTTTGAATAATTAATTAGGTTTAGTTACATTTTATTACTTTCTAAATTAGGAATTTCAAATTTTTTTCTTTGATTTACAGAAACATGCTTCCAGAAGTTTCATGAAACGATTCCTAGTTAAAATAAATAAAAAAAATTTCTAAATGTAATAAAGGAATCTTTAATTTATGATATTTATTTTATACGGAATAACTGACTTTCGTAACACATTTATTTAAATCATAAGCAGAATTTTATAATTTTTAATAAGTTCTTTTACAGTAACTTTCAAATAAGATTTAACAAAAAGAATTTGATTTAAGGTTCTTTGTGTATGCAATGCTCAATAAAGTTAAGTAAACAAGCACTAAAGGAAAGATTTGGGTAAATTAAATCGCGAAATGTATTATATATTAAAAACACAAAATATTTAACATGATGTGTTATATCTCATACTCCTAAGATTCTTATATACCTGTTTTGGATAGATATATTGAATCTGTATCTAAGACTTTGGGTAAAACTGTTCCATTTTTGAAATATTGCAATCTATTAGTTTAGGATAATAAAAATAAACCCTTTTCTCACAGAAATGGTACAGCTGTGGGTGACGAAATATGATTTCAATTTGATTGAGGTCTGATATGCTGATGTTACACAATAAACTAAATTAGAGCTCCTTAATAAACAGTGCTTGATTCCAATTACTTCCTTTCCTATATCGATTTGCAGCATCCTAAATGTAAAGAGAATAACTAAAATTGTTTAGCTTAAGATATTGTGTTCTATTGTCCAAAGAAACTATTTATGTAGCTAAGTCACATATTAGTAGTTCTCTCTCAAAGAACTATTAACAAGACATGTATATATATTTAAGGTTGAGGAATATAAATTTGTAGCGTTTTTACCAAAGACTTTTATTTAAAAAAAACATTAATTATATCTATATCAATAATTTAATCAATTATATATTCGCCGTTGCTGTTTACAACCTCTTCCCACCTCTCAACCAATTTGTTGATGACGTTCCACCAAAAATCACCTGGTCTGGTTTCAAAAAAGTTGTTGAGCCAGTTTTTAAGGACCTCTTGGTGCACTGAGAAATGACTCGAAAAGAATGCCACAGTCAACAAAGAGCTCTACATTGCCCAGTAACACCTCGATGAAGGAGGCTTTTCGACTGAAAAGACCTGATTGACATGGTCAAACCATACTCCTTTACGACAACGCCAGACCCCATGTTGCACAATTCGTCAAAGCCGCTCTTCAAGAGCTTGAATGGGAGGTCTATCATTTCCGCGCCTTGTCAAACCATATGAAGGTAGTTACCTTCGATAACAAAGAGGACATTAAAACTTTAGCTCTTTGACACCAGACCTTCTTCAGAAAACAACCTCTTTGACACCAAACCAGGCGATTTTTAGCGTAACGGCATCAACAAATTTCTCAATAGGTGGGAAGAGGTTGTAAACAGCAAAGGCGAATATATAATTGATTAGCTTATTGATATAATTATTTTTTGTTTAAATAAAAGTCTTTGGTAAAAACGCGACAATAATTATGCATATGTATATACATATATATATATATATATATATATATATATATATATATATATATATATATATATATATATATATATATATATATATCATTTACTGCTATAGCACGTGATAACATTGTTCTGATCGTCCTCAAACCTTCTTTAATTCAAATTTTAGTCACTTGATAATACAGTAATCCATTGATAATCCATTGATTATTCTAATTCATATCACTGTAATATCATCAAATCCTTTTTTAAACAAAATTTGCAGAGCCGAGTTTACAAACTGTGGTGTTGAAAATGAAACTTCTGCAAAAGCATGATGTGTGTGTGTGTTATCGGTTAAGATTATTTAAAGTGTAAGTTGACTATCTTTAAGGAAGAGCAAATTATGTTTTGTTTAATCTGCAGATAAAAATGTAAGTGAGAAATTCTTTGTTTGCTTACATAATATTCAAGAAATAGGCGAAGGAATTTCATAGAAGTATCACGAGACATAAAAATTCAGCTTCAATGTCTTTTAAAGATAAAATGAGTTGAGTTTAAAAATTTCTTTTATTTTCGTTGTGCAGCTCCGTATCCAAACATAAAGCTTATGTCAATTATGTCTGCAATCTCAGAAAAATACCATCCAGCGATACTCTTGTAAATAGGAAAATAACAAAATAGGTTTAAAAAAAACTATCTACTTGAACCAACTGCTTTCACTAGTTAAGATTATTAGTTTTCTTTTACATAAGCATCGAGTTCATCTTAGATTCTACTAAAACAACACCAAATTAGAAAACTAAGATTTTTTCCCCTTGACCACTTTTTTTACCTCTTCTTTCAGTTGTGTTTACTGTATTGTTATTAAAATTGCACAAAAGCTTTGTAATGGAATGCATTTCAAATTATGTTGAGATGATTTTTTGTCTGATGATAAAATTTAATAATATATAATGCATAAACAAATACATAGAAAATACATAAGTCGTGGTGGCTGAAAAATATACGGAAAATACGTTTGATTTTTATAAGCAAGAAATTTGAAGGACTTCATGCTTTGATTTGAAGAGTCAATCCATTGTGTTTATTATAAATGGAAAAACGTTATAAAGATTATTTTATATAGTCGATATTATAATCGGAAAAATATATTGCTCATAAGGTTTTTTTTTTTTTATATTTAAGGTGGTAGAATTACCGTTAGTAGAGAATTAGAATTACTGGTAGTAGAAATTTTTTATGGGTAGTAGAATTAGAATTTTTTTAATAATAATTGTGTGTGTGAGTTTTTACAGTAAAGAGAAGTAAACATTTCTCTTTACCAAAAGTTCTTAAAAATTCCAAACTTTAAAATTCGCAAAGAATGCATACAAAAAATAAGTGGTATCTGCATGTTCATTCCAATTTGATAAAATGCTAAAATATTTATATAAAAAAGTGCTGAAACGAGGTTGCCATAAACTACAAATTAAAAATGTCTATTGGTGATTTTTTTCAAAAAATGTGATAAAGATATAAAATGCATTTTGTTAATGATTTTTTCGGTGTTTTGAATGGCGAGCTAATGTTTATCATGCTAAATGAATGCTTTTGTTTTGTTTAACTGAAATTTAGTTATTTGGTTACATAATAGAAAGAAATATTAGCAGGGAAGTGCTAATGCAATTTAAAGTATGATTTAGCAAAATTGCTAATAATAATAATTAATAAGCAAATTTGTACAGGATTAATAAGAAATATTTTTCTTATAGTTCGTTTGTATTCTACCATGCAAATTTATTAAAATACTATGAATTTTTTGAGAGCAAAAAATATGTGAAATTAAATTCCAAAATATTAGGAAACAAAACTGGAAAATTATTTTTCAACTGCTTTGTTTTTATTTATTTTTATTCATTATTTCAATATGTCATTCGATAGCAAACCTTGTTGGTCGAATTCCAAAATCCAAATTTAAGCATACCATTGGGAAATTTTTGTTTTCATTTTTATGGCATGATAAAATGTATAATGTGTATATAATCTTCAAAATTTTCGCTTTTCTAGACACTGAAAATTAACTATTGATCAAAAGAATTGGTCTCCATATTTTGCACATAGAATGTAATTATTTAGTGTTAAAGGTAGTGTTAGGTGATAGAATGAATTATGTAGATGATAATGATTAGCAGAAAAATAATTCGCTTTCAGTTTAATTTAAGTGGTACTTTAGAAAAGACTACGTAATATTATCAAAATATTTAGTTCTCTAGAAAAAGGAAAAATAGAATATTGCAAATAGTTATTTATTTTAAGTCGCTTTAAATTTAAACATACATATGCTTTTTATTTTCCGTTTACTCTGAAGTCAATCATTTTTATATTACTAAATGTAGCTTTAATTACTGAAATTAACAATACTTAACCTGAATTTAATATATTATAATGTTTCTTGGGCTTATATAATTTTTATATTATTTTTTATGTTCAATTTTTGTAAAATAGAAAAAGTCTTCAAAATCAAATACAATTTTACGATTAGTTTCTCCTATCAGTTCTTATTTGAAACTGAGTAATTATTTTAATATTATTTTGATTTGCATAAAGACCTAATATTTTCCTCCCTTTCTCCATTTTAATAAATGATTAAAACAATTAATTTTATACTTCATGTGGAGTATTTATCCTAATCATTATTAAATAACATCTTTTGTTTAAAATTGTTGGTCATAGAAGTATTTTATTTAAAACAGAATTGTTATGAAAGTGAGAAAAATGAATAGAATTATGTTTACGTCACTTATTTCGTGTGTTGCGCATTTTATATCACACCCTAAAGAATATATTTTTGAAATAGAAGAAAAAAATATAAATTGTTCTATAAGCATTATAATAGCCAATAGCATAAGAATGAAATTCAAATAATGTACCATAATATCAAATAAAAATCCCACCCTGTCTAGTGGTCAGCGTGCCTGACTATAGAGACGGAGGTCCTGGATTCGAA
This sequence comes from Latrodectus hesperus, assembly GCA_037975125.1. NCBI lineage: Eukaryota > Metazoa > Arthropoda > Arachnida > Araneae > Theridiidae > Latrodectus > Latrodectus hesperus. The sequence continues at coordinate 9,104,981 of CM075852.1, read as the reverse complement.
TTCCGGTTCGGCATGGATGTACTTTCTCTCTCCTGTCTTTATCCTTTCCTGTTGTTGCATGCTCTCGAGGTCAGCAGCGCTAGACCAGGTCCATGAGCACGTACACCTTTAAAAAGTCTAGTACCATAAGTGGATTCTCCATCAGATCTCTCCCGGAGAGACCAAGGCATTGAAGAATATGTTCAGGAGAGGCCTCTTCATTTAAGCACTTGGAGCAAATTTCAAATTTCTTCGTACCCTCGATGACTTTCAAGTTACTAAGATGGCCACTTCTGAAACGGCCAATAGCCGTTTGTTCTTATCTATTAAGACTAGCAGCCAGGGAAGCACCTGGACGCACGCAGCGGTACCAATGATGCTCAGGAGAGACAATCCAAGTGGTTTTATTCTCGATTATCTCGATTTTCCATTATTAATCTTTGAACGAATCTCCTGAAACGTGAGAGGTTTCGACGGCACACCGTCCCCAGCCACACCAGCTTTGGCCAAAGTGTCCGCATTCACATTCCCTTCGAGATCCACGTGGGAAGGAATCCATTGTAGGTGAATATGATGCGATACGGACATCCGTTTTAACATTTGAAGTATTGAAACCCCAGTCCTGTCTCTTACTTGTTGCCATCTGGCCAAATGCTGAATTGCACTTTTACTATCAGACAAAACCCAAATCTCAGCTCCATGTGGAAGTGAATTCAGGGAGTCCAGGGCTACCTCTATGGCAATACGCTCACTACGGAACACCGAGCAATAGTCAGGATTTCTCTTTTTCAACTTTAAGACACTATATTGCTGCTTGATGTAAATTTCGCTGCCAGTACGATTGAGTTCATCTTTACTGCCATCCGCATAAACCTGTATGGCATCGCTCGGTATTTCTCCAATTCTCTCAAGGGCAGCCTGCCTCAGATAGTTGGGAATATCAGATCTTTTATTTACAAGTGACCTTTCCTTGTATGAATGGGTTGTGAATGGTTGTCTACCCTATATACGGTTAGTTATGGCATGTGTGTAGTGAAGAATTGATACTCTAAACCAAGTTACGGTTCAATTCGAAAAGTGGATCAGTGCACCCCATATTGCCAGCACAAAACAACAATATTTTAAAATGTATTAAGATTAATACGCGATTAAAAAATCATACTACTCTCTTTAAAGAAATTACTAGCATAATCAAGCTCTTTATTTATAAGTTTGATTGCGTTTTATAGAGGTTATGTTTGTTTTATTTTATATTTATAATGAATTACATCATATGCGTAGTAATCAAATTAGCTGAAAGATAATGGTAATATAGAAGTCTATTTATTCCTTACATTTATTGCGAATTCGTTGTTAAAAATGAAGGATTTTGTAACAAGAGAAAATCGTGAAATTTTCTTATATGCTTATTTTAAATGAATAATTTTTCTCTTTTATCATCTAATTATGTTGTTTATATATTTTTAGAAAATTTGTTTTATGTTTAAATATTTTGTCCAAAAGTTCCTTAATAAATTTTCACACATCATCATTATTTTTACACATTGCTTTTTATTTAGTATTTTTACATATTACTTTTTACTGTCTTTTTTATACCTTAATGATTTCGATAAATCTTTTCTGTTCTTAGACAGAAATAAAGGTTATTTTTATTACAGGAAAAGAAATTCACTCGGATAAAAATGAATTAAATATAAAATAAAACTATCTTAATTTCTTACTTAATTTCAAATTAAAATTCTTAAATTTCTTAAGACAAAAGCTCAAACAAATCCCTTTTTTCCGTTAAAGTAAGAGTTCATGAGTAATAAGCTACATTTTAAATAAGGAGGATTTTCAGTTTTATTTCTCTTCTTCTATTCATCCTTCTCTATTGATAAGCTGGTAATAACTCTATCCAATAGCGCCCCTTTTAAAACATCGCCTTTTATGAACAAATCTCAAGAACCTAAATGATTTTCTAAGGATCCCAGTAGAGGAGTAACAGTTGTAAGATCGATTAACGGTTCCAAAAATCCCGGGTACCGCAGCAGGTTGCCTTCTGATTGGCTGCTGCCTCCCTAAAACCATTCAATGGCCTGAAAAAGGGAAAAGTAGTGGATGTAGAATGAGTGAAATTATGGGTTTCATGGAGACAATTGGGATTTAATGTCTATAATCAGATAAATGGGGCAGCAAACAAAATGTGCCGCTTTGACCACCTGTAATTCATCGAAAAGAGACGCAGCAATTTTTAGCAAGCGATGATAACTGATGCCTCGGGTGAAAGTTTATAAACTTTAGCTCAAAAAAAATTCTTTTAAAAAAACACGAAAAAAAATTCAACGATTTTTTTGAGTTTAAGTCTTACAAATCTATTTTTTACTATTTCAGTAATATTCCTTAAAAGAAAATTTTAATTTTGGCATAAACAAATCAACAGTCTTAAGATTTAAAAGAGACTGTTTACAACTATTGTAATTATTAATTTAAAATTCTATTATTAACTGAAATTTAAAAAAATTTTAATCGTCCTTGTCGATTTAAACTAACTATAAAATGGATATTTTGTCTGGTCTTTTTCATTTTGCTTTGTCTGCTGTTCTGTTGTCCATGTGTTAATGTCTTGAACCAATGGAAAACGGATTCTCAAACCGATACTTTGGTCTTAATATTGGAAAATAATCCATTAACGAAATGAACTTGAACAATATTCTCAGACATTCGATGGGGAACTTCGCCTTGTTTGCTGCCGCAGGAATAATGTGATTTCAATGCCGCAAATTCGTCGACAAGTCGGATTTACAACACCTCTCAATACAATGACACGTTATCGAACTTCATGTGTATTTTATTACGCCATTTTATTAGGATTCTCAATGGTTAATAAGAATCGTAATAAATGGCGTACTCAGGATTTCAACTGCAAAGAAATAAACAATCACTTTAATAATATTTTAGTTTCTTCAACAACTAAATAAAAAAATATAGTTTTTTTATCACAATGCGAGTCATACAGAAATTATATTAATTATCAACTAAGATAAGTTTAAATATAATTCTAGATTATATTATTAATATATAAACAACTTGTAGCTCATGAAATAAGCACTTAATCTGATGTAATTAATGCCATTTTCATATGCCTTAAAAAGTATAAATGAATATGAAATTTAGTGTGATGAGTTGCTAAAATTCTATGATTTTGTTTTCAGAATTCTATATTCTATTACATATTTTAACTATTAGTAATAATAAATTTAATTTAATCATTTGAAATATTAGTTAAAGCATAGAGAATTCATATAAGCTCTAACATATATTATTATTCTATGTGAAATTAATGTTGGATTAAATATAACTATTTAAAATAGAATTTTTTTTTAATTATCATAACATAAATTCAGTATTCAGTAAAAGTAAACAAAGATGATTAGTTTTGTGTTAAAAGTACAAATTAATTATAATTGAAAAGTTTTATTGAATTTTGAGCACATATTCAACAAACTTTGAGTGAAATTTGAGTTAAAAGTCAATTTCTTTCTTTAAATGCATTTTACAGGAACAGTTATTGGTCTCAAATTTTCCAATTTTGTCAAAATATGTTACTATCATTTTAGTCTGTTTCGAAACTACTTTTATAATATACAAAATACAATTTTACTTATAAAGATTATAACACGACAGTTAGTTTAGATGAAAATAGTTGATTTTTCTGGGAATATAACTTATCCGGGGAAATTTATACCCATAATTAATTATGACTTCTATGAATTAAAATATTGATAGAAATAATAAAATGTTATGCGTAAAAAATAATAGATTAATCTAAAATTATTTATCATTCAAAATTATTAATTATTCAAAATAATACAAATTATAATAATATACTATTTTTTTATTACAGTAACTTCAATTTGCATGATTAATGATAGCATTTGATGCATTACTATTGTTACTTCTAAATTACTTCATTCATTAATAAAATTTCACTGAAGTTCTATTTAGTATAAAATGCCTTGTAGCATTCTATTACCAAATGAAAAAATTTCTAAACAATGTTTCAAATGATAATAATTTTGTAATTCATTAAATAAACAGAAAGCAAAATAATTGTTATCCAAATCAAGATTTTGCTTTGTTTATCTCTACAATTTATTTTCTTAAATGCTTAGAATTATTGATATTTTCCTTTATTATATATATATATATATTTAGAAAGAAAATCATCAATAAATAACTTTTTATTCGTGTAAGTTTCACTATTTAAAAATTAGAGCAAAAGGTTAATTTATTATTTTCAACAACTATAAATTTAGAAGTGAGAAAATTTTATACAAAATTTCGTTTTATTTTAAAAATAATTCTTGACAAAAAATTTTAATTATATTTTATAGGACGCAGCGTATTCTTAACAATAATTAAAATTATTGTCAATTAAATTACAAAATTTCGAAAAGCTCAGTATTTGAATCTGATAAATTTGCTTCAGTATATTTAGCGCCAAAGAGTGTAGCTATTTGAAACGTTCCACTTAAATATTAAGGGGAATAAGTTAGTAAAAAGCATTATTTTCTATAAATATGTAATCGTATAAAATACATTTATATGATTTAAATTAAATTGAAAGAGTTAAATAGTTTTTTTAATTGTTAATTCCGATTGATCAACCTTTGGAAATGATCTGTATGTTTTTTAAAGTATTCAATGATACATACAAAAAAAGAAGTATCATTAACTATTAAATATTGCATTTAATAATATAAATTTTATAAAAATAATTTGAAAATTTAAACTTTTTTGTTACAAAATGTCAATTTTACAATAAAAAAAGTAAAAATTAATATACAATTGTCTAAGCATTACATAAGGTTCATTAAATATTCAAAAATTTTATTATTCCAATTGTTACTAAATCCAGTGTCAAATGCATGAAATAATAGACACACAATTTTTGCTGCAGAAAATATTTTAATAAATATCATGATAATAATTCTCTGAAGATATATTTCCTAAGCAAATAGCAATGTCTTAGGAAATACATCTTCAGAGAAAATGTCATCACGCAATCGTTTTTATTATTTTTCAAATTATAGTTTGCTGAAAAGTAAACACTACTGTAAAATATTCATATATTCTAATAAATTTAAAATGTATGAGAATTGTGCAGAGTGTTTAGTGAATAGTTAAATATCCTCTTATAGTTAAAAAGCTTCGAACAGCATTTACATCAGAAGCTTTGTTTGTAATCTCCATTATGAAAGAGAGAGAATACTGAGAATTCTCACAACTAGACTTAAAGCACTGTTAACACATTTAAAATTTATCACAAAATGGAACATTTCATGATAATGTGTGTACGGTCAGTTAATTTTCAGCTCTTTTGTCTGATTTGTAATGACATAAACCTCAGACATTGAGATGAAACAATTGATCTAAGTAAACAACAACAGCTTCGTCCCCAAGACATTAAGACAGAGCCTTGCTGAAATATTAACTTTCCTTAATGCCCTAAGGGTACCGGTCTTCCCTTATCGGAACAGGATTTGTCCGCCCTACTTGTAAATGATTCATTAATCTTGAGTATATCTTCAAGGATAATATCCTCAGAGAGCAATCAATTATGAAACTTTTCTATTTCGTGTTGCTTTTTGTACCATGTGTTGCTCGTCATAAGGCCCGGCAACTAATTCCTTATCTTTGTGAATTTACTCGCGAAAAATGGCGATACTGCTGGCAAGCGTAATTAATAGAGTGGCACGAATGTTGGCGACACTGGCTTGCGAGTTCATTTACTTAAAATAATTGTGCTGTCCTTGGGCCACCGTACACTCCTCGAAAAGGAAGGAAATATTGTTCACTTAAATCTCTACATTGTGTTTGTAATTAAGAGAGTAGAGAGACAAGAGAAAGTGAAAGTTGTAGTATTTGATCATTTCTCAACTAATTTCGTTGGACTTGCTATCTAAATAAATTTCGTGTACGACGAATTTAATTCTGCGTGACTTTATCGTTGTGTTTGGGGAAAAAATTCATAAATATAAGATTACGTGGTGACAAGTACGAAGTTTATATATATATATATATATATATATATATATATATATATATATATATATATATATATATATATATATATATATATATATATATATATATATATATATATATATATATATATATATATATATATATATATATATATATATGTATGTATGTATGTGTGTATAAATTAAATATTTTCTTATTAGAAATTAGTATTCTTTACATTATTAAATTAATTTATTTTATTGCAGAGTTGATATTGTGATACATTTGATATGAAAGCACATTTCTAATTATAATAGTTACGATCCTTATTTGAATATTCTAAAGTGATGACATCGCTTAAAATGACGGAAAAATAAACCAAAATTTTAAATGCTCTGCTGGATTGCTATGGCAACCTGAGCTTTCGATCTTATTTTAATTTTAAAATTTTCGTCACGAGTATTTACAGCACATCATTAAAAAACACTTACTGAAATGTGAGATATGTTTAACAACGTGATAAATCAAGATTTTGTCGATACTTTAAGAATACATTATCTTTCCCCGTGGACCTCTTTCTATTATTTTTCTGAAGCAAATTGATAATTTAAGATGGATAAGGTTAAATGGATATTTTAGTTTTGCTGGAAGCATTGAAAAAATTCAGTTATAATTTATGTTATTCAAAATGTGTTTTAAATATTTTAATAATTTTAATCGAATAGTAATTAATTGGAAAAAAGTTTCTGAAAATATTACCATTAATGTAATTTATATTACAAAAATAAAAATCTTAGAAATTTTTTAAGCGGAATTAGTAGTTTTCTAATAATATGTAAAATGCATAAACTACATACTTCGATAGTTATTGTCATTCACACTTGAAAAATTCTAACTATCAGAAATAGGAAAATAAAAAATATATTTATATCAAGAAGGCGATTTTCTTACATTGATATTTTATTTAGACTTGAATTGAAAGTTATGAATATAAATTTACGTACAGAAATTACATTAAATATTTTATATGCAAATTCATATATTCAGTATATTAAGTAATTTTTCATGTGAACATTGTGCTAATTTTAATAAGATTCTTCCAAATGCAAACAATAACATATCTTTAATTACATGTGTTGTAACTTTATAATTTTTTACCTTTCTGTATTTGAATTATATGATTTTTAAATGCTATAAATCTTATGATAAATAATATTGTTTTAACATTATATAAAAATATACACTCTTAAGCTACAGTTGCTACTGTTAGAATTTCTTTGGTCTCACAATTGCTGCACAATTTTCTTTGGTATCAAAAATGTACTATCATCCTATAGCTTGGAACAACATATCGACTTTTGCACCTGTTTATCCAAAATCCTTTATTAGTGATTCTAACGTGACTTTTTTCGTAGTCTAAAAGATGTTTATAGAACAGGGGGAATCCTTTTTTAAAATTTGATATCAAAACAAGCAGTTTACTTCAAAGTACCCATGAATACAAGCCCATGTTTCATTAAATTCTGTATTAAGGGCAACTTTAATGTAAGTTTCTAAAATTTCCTTTTGTCAATTATGTTGAAATTTATACATATCAACAAAAAACCCGTAAACCTAAATTTTAAAGTTGTAGATCAAGGCTTTTCATAAAGCATACATTGTTTGCATCAGAATTTATATTATAATCAATATAAAGTGCAGTTTCTCTATTCTTCATTCTTACATAAAATGTGAAAATATCTATTTATTTCATGGTCTTAGCTCTTATTAAAAGCATATTTTGTACAAACTGATTTTTTTGATGTCTTTCACTTTGACTTGGCATAATAAAAAAATTTTAAAATTATCAAGTTTATTAATATTAATATCTAGAATAAAATTAAAGATAATTCGTTAAACTTAACAACAATTATACGTTTATGCATATTATACATTTTTATAAATATGTAAACCTAAAATAATGATTGAATTTAATAATTAATTATTGTTTCATACGCACAATTTTACAAAAATGACATTAAACAAACAGTGGTATTTAATACATTTTTCTAATACGATATTTTGAAGCATGAATTTAAAATTTTTATATAGAGACACTAATTTATATTATCCTTACTTAAAATTATTTTTAATTATCCTTATGTATATATCATATATTATTCAAAATTCTTAAATAGATTCAATAGATACGAAATGAAAATATTTTTTTGAACTAATTTGAAATGTACTCGTATTCCATTGCCTAATTTTCGAAAAATAAATTTAAACAACTTTATTTTCGATATGTAATATGTGTTGAACCGCAGGTATTAATAGAGAACTTGAGCTTGTATATGTATAACTAATTAAAATATACTGAAGAACAGTTTTATTTTTATTGCAGTGAATTGAAATCATAAACCTTAAGCAACACACCTAGGCACAGAGTCAATGAAAATACGAATGGTGTCCTGAGGAAGGCTTCTCCATTCCCTGTCAACCCTTTCCCAAAGTGCGTCTTCTGATGGAGGCAGTGGAAGGGTTTGCAAATGGCATCCAATCTTATCCCAAACGTGTTTGATTGGTGAGTGATCTGATGAGCACATTGACCACAGAAGCAGCTGCACACTTTGCAGGGCATGTCAGCTGATGCGAGCAATGGGCGGTATTAGGCGTTATCCTGCTGATAAAGAGCATTGGCCACACACTGATCTGATGGGCACATTGACCACAGAAGCAGCTGTACACTTTGCAGGGCATGTCAGCTGATGCGAGCAATGGGCGGTATCAGGCGTTATCCTGCTGATAAAGAGCATTGGCCACACACTGGTGTTAGGGAAATGTCACCGACCGCAGCTCATCATCCACATAATGTTAGGCTGTCATAGTGTCGTGAATACGAATGAGAGGTGGCCAGGGATCGTGCACAATGGGTAACCAAACCAGGATGCCACGTTGTAGTCCAGTAAGTAGTTCCACGATTGCTGTAGGATTCGACATGTCCCCACATTGAAGCCACACTCGTACGCAGCGACTATCACTGAAAAACAGAGGCATGACTCATCTAAGAAGACGATCCTGTGCCACTCCGTCATCCACATCGCTCTAATCATCCGGCACCATTCCAAACGTTGGCGTCTATGCTGTGGTATCAATGGCAATCTTCTTAAAGGAAGCCTTGAGCGCAGGCCACCAGCAACCATTCACAGCAAATGGTTCTGCTCGACATCGGAGCATCCAAGATGTCTTGTATATGCTGCAGAATTTTCGGTACATGTGCTTTGCGGGGTCGCCACTACCTCCCCTCGGAACTGACTCCGTGTATGATGGCCTGCTATTCTTTGCAATTACAGGCGTTTTTAGCGATAAGAACAAACCTCCAGCGATTATTTTCCAAGCAGCAATAACGGCGCGAATATTGCTCACTCCGCCGGCTCCTCACCTTATATCTTATTCTACATGCGCTGGAATGCTGCGCATTTCACGTCATTTGTTTAACTCAGTAAGGTGCGTCTACCATACAATTTGCGGAACAAGTTCAGTATCTCCATACACTGATTTCTCGCCAAATCTGGTAACTGTTGTTTACGTTGTAGTGTTGCCGATTTCAGCTTTTGTTTTCATTGTAGTGTTGCCAAATTTAGTTTTTGTTACTATTTTTATATTTTCGTTGCCAGACTTCGTTTTTATCTTGTTTTAAACAATTTTTACGTTATATATGTGCTTTTTTTAGTGGCAATAGCTTTTTTAGTTTCACTTGAGAAGTTTCAGAACTTTCTTTGCTATTTGTTCTACGTTTTAATTGATAGTCATTTTAATTTCGTTGGCTGTTACTGCTGCAATTAGTGGATTTCCCGCCAGTTGTGTTTCATTATCGCCAGTGTCCAAACATAGTAAATTTTTCTTTTTTACTATTTCTTTTATATTACTTACCTTTATTTGGTTTAATTTATAATATATATTTTTTTGTTAAATGATATATTTTATTTTATATATTTAAAACCGTAAAATATTCTTTTTTCCTTATTTCGTTTTCTTAATTTATTATCATCTTTTTAATGTTTTAATTACTTTATTATGTTTTAATTTAAAATGCCTCATGCTCAAAATGTTGTTGAAAAATATCAACAAATTATTTTAGCAAAAATTAAAGATAATATTGATGGATTATTGCTCAGGATTCCAAATTATTAATTAATTTAGGATTCGCAAATATTAATTAATTTTTAACTGAAATTGGATTTGGAGAAGGTGTTATTATTTTATTTAAATTCTATTGCTTACATGCATTTTTTTATTGTATTCATGTTTCATTTTTATTTACTTAATTATTTAAAAAATATTTTATTCATGTTTTTTTTTAAATTTAAAAAATGTATTTATTTGAAAAATAAGTTTTTGCATGCTTTTTTTTAAATTTTATAAAGTGTATATACTTAGAAAAATATTTTTGCATGCTTTTTTTGTAAAATTAGATAATTATTTTTACTGGAATGTGACACTGTAGTGACTAACGAATAAAATGTCGAAATAAATATACCAATCGGCATGTCAGCTTCACTTCATATCAAGTAAGTCCATTATTTATATTTATTTCCCTTTTTAAAATTTCTGAAATGTTTATTTTTCGATCGAACTTCGGGAAATTTCCCGTGTTTATAAGCGCGCCTAGCTTGGTAACTTGGCGACTAAAAATTCGCCGCGGTCGCCAAGTGTATGGGGATACTGAACTTGTTCCCAATTTGCATAATTTTATGGCCACTCCTTCTTTGTAAAGCATTTTCAATGTAAAATTTCTGTAAATATTTTACTTAGTTTCATGAGAAGTTTCTATATTTCTCGTTTAATTTGTGCACATTGCTTCTGACTTTTAATAGTTGCAAATCTATTATTTCAACTTTCGTTACATTCCTTTATATAACAAATGTTTACACCTAAAATATATTATGAACAAAATTTAAACATTTTTGGGAATAATTAGATGCGAAGCAAAAATCATTCCGTTAACCATATCTTCATTGATAAAGTTAATGGAATGTTCTTTACTAAAGAATAAATTTAATAAATTATTAAATATTTCATTTTCGTTTATTCTCAAATACATAAGCAGAAACAAATATTCATACATCATGTACTTTTTAAATATTTTTAACTCAAATTTGTCATCCTCTTTTCATAATATATATTTGATAATTTAAATATTCAAGCAGTAAGCCGGTATCGTAAAAAATAATTATTCACTTTCTCACGTGAAGTACAATCCTTCCAGTAATTAATAACCAACTGATGCCTGTCTTTCACAGACAGCTTACTGAAAGAAAGATCTCGCTTTCAAGCGTAACCAATGACAACCAGCTGCTACTGAATCGGGTACCGACATGTACTTATAATCTATTCAGCACAAAATTTTATGTAACTGTTTACGGGTTAGTTTGTTGTGTCACGCGATAAAATGAGAGATCACTTGCGGTTCTATGAATTTATCCTTTTGATTTATTCCTAAGAAATAAGAGAGCAAGTTGTAATATTTAAAAATGTTTGAATGTCTTTTTTGTTAGATTTTCAATATAATTTTTTTTAAAAAATTGGAAGGATCTTTTTTAAATAATGATGATTTAGTTGATAGTCTTTGTCGTTATTTTTAAATTTTTTTCTATAATTTTTTGCTTGGTAATTTGCAAAGAAATACCATTGCTAGCAATATAAAGGATGTGGAATTATTTCAATTCAAATTGTTTATTCAAATAAATGTTCAAAGTAATCAAACTTTTGAGTTGGATAGTTTTATAAATATAAATTTAAGTCTTACATTATTTTTATTTTTTGACTTTCCGATATAATTTTCAGCATGAAAATGTATTATAAAACTCCGTTATTAGAAGAAGAATTGGAATTATCTTTGAAGGTTAATTCAAATAAGTATTCAAGGAAATTAAATTTGGGAGTTTGATAACTTTATAAATATGAATGTTTGAAATATGAACATGAAAACATTTAATATACATAAATTCATATGATGCTGAATTTCTCCAATTTTCATTTAATTTATACCATTGAAATTTATTTTGTGTTCATCAGAAATAAATTGAATGTAATGATTTTCGTATAATTGAATGTCACCATATTTATCATCTGATAATGATTTTAGAGTCAATTATATACGTGTTTTTGTATTCTGAAATACATTCCTCAGTATCCCCTAAAAATTTAAGCTTAAAATTAAAAAAAATCTCTATTTATCACGTTTCATTACTTTGTACAAAAGTTTTATTTTAATGGGATAAATGAACTAATGTTACGAAACTCATTTAAAGTGATAAATCTTTAAATATATCTTATCTAAATTAGAATGAGATACGATAGAATATTTGATGAAATTTAAAAATTTAGTTTTATTTTTATTTGAGAATTTAATGTTCCATATAAATGTAATAAATCTTAATGTTCCATGCTCTAAACATAATATTTAAATATGTCACCAGAATATTTCAATATATCATTATAATATTTAAATATTTCATCATAATATTTAAATTTGAGTAGCATAATAATTTAATTAATTTCATTTATCTTTTATATAATTTTATACGTTTGAAATTAATTTAAATAAACATAAACAAAGGAAGTTAAGATAAAATGATTATAAAATTAAATTAAAAGTTAGAGCAAATATAAATTATATAATATTGATTAAAATTAATTTATTTTAATATAACTTATAATTAGAGAATAGCAATGTAAGTAAAATTATAAAATTCACATAACTTAGTTTTTAAAAATTATTTATTTAGTTTTTTATTTTGTTTATATTTAATAAGGATTAATTATTTTTGTTTATTCCATTCTATTGCTTATGATTTTTCATGGGATAATTTTATCAAATACTTTCCTTCTATTTCTTATAATTGGTCTCCTGAGTGATTAAGTTGAATTCTCTGGAATTAACTGTTTGATTTCTTTGAGAGGTACTTAATCAGTTTTCTTTTCTTGGCCAATAGAAGCTTAGTAAAAGAATTCCCAGCCAATCAAAACTATTAGTCAGCATTCGAGAGTCCTTTACTTAAAATAGAATTACAATTAACAGGTTTCAATATTTTGGAATAAAAGCGTTTACAGAAGTCTCTTTTCTTTTATAAAATATTCTATTACACCAGCATTTCAAAAAACAAAAAATTTAGTTAGTAAAGAAACACATTTAATTTATTCTTTGAGTATTTAGAAATATTTCAGAAATACTCATAGAAATGTTTTACAATATTTTTGCTGTCATGTTGTCAAATATTAAACTAAATTTAAAAGTTATACGTCAATTATTTTCATAAACAAAACAGCGTATTCAAACTAAAAGAATTAATAATATATATCCTTTTGTATAGTGTTTTCGTATTTAACGTAAATCAAAATAGGATCTTGAATATTATTTTTTATATATAAAATTAATGAAAAAATTGATTGATTTATAATCCTAACTGGCTGGAAATTTTTACTTGTAAAAAATTGTTTAATATGCAAATTGCTTGGTGTGAGATGTGTTGTAGTCTCAAATTATCTAAAGAAACTTATTTTGAATTACCAAAAGAGCGAACGTTATCATTTGGTGCTTATGTATGAATAATTCTCATTGATCTATTCGAGAGCTATAGCCACTTCCAGATAAAAGCAATGATTAATGTAAATTGAAAATGCGTGCTCTATACGAATTCTTGCTCCACATACATCATTCATTTACATATATGGAAACTGTATTTAAATTTACGGATAATATAAACTGAAGCTATCAGACATTTTAATCTCTGATTTTTAGAGCTTTAATCTAATGATTTAATTTGTTAGTGATTAAAATTATTTGAATTTGAATAATTAGTTACTATTTTGTTAAAAATTTGATACGTTTTTATTTAGTCTCTATATCCATTTTAATTATACGATTTATATGTAGTTAAAAGTATTCTTGAAAAATATTTACTATATATTGCGTTAGAAATAAATCGTGCTAGAAAATATCTTAATTTACTGCAGAGGATATTACATCAAGATTAATATATCTTAAGGTAAATATTTGATGTATAAATCTCTTAAGTGCTTATACTAAGATTCTCATTTTGTAAATATAGGTAATGATCAAGTTTTCATTTCTGAAAGGAAACGCCATATTTTTCTGGAACACCTCTGAAGATAAATTTCTGTTAAGTGTCGCAGCGTAATTTCAGAATAGCCCCTACTTGAACATTTTTATCTTTCATTTTCCGTATCATAAACGCCAAGATCGTGCACGAAATCCTGTATTTTACGCGAGAACCACCATCTTTCTGATATATTTTCTTTTCCTTATTCTAACAATTTCTCCGTCGCCACCTTCCCAGCCCAAATCCAAGATCAAGTTTCAACTCTTGCCAGTAATCCAAGTCCTTACTTGCTTTTCGTCACGTCATGTTATAAACTACACACTACAAGTCCTCGACGCAAGTTTCGTTTTTCATTCCACAAAATCCTTTTTCCACTCTTACTGGAATCGTCGTAAAACTATTTCTATTGTTTCGCTTCTTCAATTTTCCTCAAATTTCACGACGCCTGATCAAACATTACAGAATAAAGCAAACAATAAAATACTACTTATTGATCAAACCTAGATACGATAAGTAAGCATGTAGAAATATTTATTTTATTGCAATAAAAATACTATTAAATGGAATATGAAACAGTTTTATTGTTATGAATGGTTATTTTTATTTAACAGATTATTTCATTGCATTAATCACGAAATTCTTGATTTGATTTTCCATTTTTTAACTTAACCAACCGTTAAGCATTGCTTAAAAATATATCAAATGAAATCAATCTACACTGTGAAACGAGATTTTGACTTATGTTTTAATTTATAAGTTATTTTATGGCTATGATGCAATAAATGAAACGCGTGATATTATGAATTATTAATATCACTTGGAAATAAATATATATAGAGTATCTGTGATAAGGTTTCAATAATATTATGAAATTCCTAAAAGAACACTATTTGCTTACATAATAATTAATAAAAAATATCCAATTTAATTATTTATTCAAAAAGAATTATGAATAAAAGGCTTAACTTTTATAGACTACTGTACAATAAAACAATATTAATGGTATATTCTAGAATTGAACTTTCTCATAGTCAGATCTAATACCACACTAGTGTGGTACATAAATGCCAAATTATTGAATATATTCAACAACGCTAATGCATTAATTTATTAATGCACCGTTATAAAGCAAATGGGTCTGTATGTTTTTCACAGTTTCAAAATTAATGGTCGAAAATATGCACAATGATAAACTAAAGCCTCATACTATATGATATACCATTAATGATTTTCCAATTGCATGATGATATCCAATAATATGAATTTCGTTATGCGGAAAATGTACCAGAAAAGAAAACTGTAAAAAACCAGTGTTGTAAATAGACTTTCTGACTTAAATTTAGTGGAGAATATTTGTAACTAAGATTATCGATTAATATTTCTGTCTACAATTTGGATAATAAGCACGATTATTATCCAAATTGCTTTTATAAAAAACAAAGCACGATTATCAAACATGCAAATATCGATATATTAATCATAACTTTTGAAAGAATTATGCTGCATTTATAAGCTGTGTTAAAAGATACAGATTCTTTTAAAAGTATGGCATGATTTTTGGATATTAAAAAAACAATTTAGAATTTGGATAAAACCGCATGGAATATGATCAAATCTGGCAAATATAGCAGATAATATTCATATTCAGAAAATGGTAGAATGAAATGCAGTCAATATAATCATCAATAACTGTTGAAACTTTAAATAGTTGGCAAAATATATGATTTTAACAGGTCCGTTTTGATAATTCGCAAACGATGTTCAACAGAATTCTGCAAGATTACAAATGAATCAACTCCTCCATTATAAATCAGCAAGTAATACTGTAATATAAATCAATAGAAAAATTAAATAGTGAACAATGAAAATATGGATCCCCCAAAAGTACAGATTCATTATGTACTCATTCTTGAATTTATGGAAAAGAATCTTCTTTCAAAAGGATTCATTAAATTAAATATTTCATGTAGAAATGAATATTTAATGATTTTCTGAATGGAAACAGCGCTCAAGATGAATATCATCAAACATTTAAAATAGAATGTCATCTATGGAAATTCTAATATATCCTCGACAAACATTAACAAATTAATATTCAGCTCATAGGCAACAACATTTAGGGTGAACTACCACATTCAAATTAAAGCAAAATCACATTTGTTCAGAAAAAATTCCTTGCGATCATGATTCAATAGTTTCATTAAGAAACTTAATAGCAAATATAAACTAATACGGTCGTAATAATTATACCTTCAATGTATTAGCTCTTAGAAAAATGAGGAATGTTTGGTGACATTTTTCCAGTACAGAGGTTTTATATATAATTTAAATTATTCAGATGTAACCAACAATATTCTATCATGATCTAGCGTACAATGTAGATATTTCAGATACTGTGGTTCTCACAAATCAAGAATAACCAAGTTACCAGGTGAATAGTTTTTACCAGCATTGTACTCTTATTTAATTATCCCTTCATGTTGATAATTAAGAAACTTGGATTGGAATATTAGAATGTTCGGTTCTTTATCTATAACTAATCCTGATTGGTTTTTTTGTACTTTAAGTTAAAGTTTCATATATCTCGCTTTACATTTCACTTCTGATAAATGGCTTTCAAATATATATATATATATATATATATATATATATATATATATATATATATATATATATATATATATATATATATATATATATATATATATATATATATATATATATATATATATATATATATATATATATATATATATATATATATATATATATTATATATATATATACGTTATATATATATATGTATATATATATATGTATATATGTATATATAAAGCATTAAAAATATTGAAACCAGAAATATAAAATTGGAAAAATACTAAAATATGCCATGCAAATGATAAGAAGAAGGCATAGGGACCACGTCTTCATCAGGAGAGAGATGGTCAATTATGCAAAATAAACACATAGACACTCTTTTCTGACATGCACAAAGGACAAATGTCTAAAAATGTTCGAGAAATTCACCCAAAGAGTGTTCGTATTAAAAGAAAAAACAAAGGTAGATTTAGTTCAAAAATTAGAATAAATATGTAAATATATATGCAGAAAAGTAATCATACTCACAATGGATGAAACATACATAAAGTAGAAAAAATACATAATACTAAAATAAGCAAATCAGATTGAAGTTATATATTAGAATAATAGGAGAGTTGCCAAAGGTAAATTTGAAATTGGAATAAAGAAATAGTTGTCAGGAATAATTAAATTCAAGAAGTTAAAATGGTTTAGAAACAAGTAGTAAATTTGAAATTAAAATGTGTTCAAAGAAATTTAAGGTTATGTTTAAAATGATAAAAAATAAAAGAAAATGAAAATGAGTAAATGTAGGTGTTTTCAGGATTCTTGTAAGAACTTCAATGCTTGGGTGACCCTTCTGTAGTTATAAAAACAACGCATTACTTCACACAATCTTACACAAGTGATTCCCTACTTCCTACATATTTTAAAATATAATTAATTGGAATATTGTTATTTTTCAGGTGAGCTATTAGGTGTTTTATTTGATTTTTAGTTGATTCATAACTGTTACATATATTATAAATGTGATTAAGTTCATTAAATATAACGTTTCTGTATATTTTTACAGAAATATTTGAGTTCCAGAACATTAACTTATTAACATTAAAATTAAATTGATTTTTTGTCGAAGACATCAATATAAATAGTAGAATTGTCAATAGTGATAAAAATAAATCCAAAAATTTTGTTTTAATATAAATAAATTAGTTTTAATTAGAATTAAATTAATTTATTTTTCTTTTTTCAGAAAGTCTTTAGAATTTATTTGATACTAAAACAGTGGCGTTAAAAATTGGTTTGAAACAAATAATGTTCAGGTTTTACCATAGCCTGCTAAAAATCCAAACCTAAATATATATATATATATATATATATATATATATGGTCAGTAACTGTTCTTTGAGTTTACGCCTGAGGCAAGCAATATGAATCTTTGATCAAATTTCGAAAAGCTTTGAACTGCATTTTGGACAATTTTTGTCAAACCAAAACTCAAGACTTATTCGATTCAATGGCAAATAGAATCTTTGAAATAGTTAAAGCAAATGACAGAAAAATTCCTTATTAACAAGACTTTTACTTTTATTATTCAGAACTGTCCTTCTACTTTTTTCACACAGTATGATGTCAGTGAAGTTAAATTTTAATTAAAATACGCAAGTAATTTTTTTATTTCATGTTGTTTATAGAGTTACATGATTGTAAATAAGTTTTTTGAAGTGCTGTAGTGAAATTTTATTTTGTAAAAATTCAAAGCTCTTCTCTAATTAAAAAACAAACTAGTATTTTTCTACTTTTTGCAGCTGTGTATACAAAAAAATATTTTCCATTTGTATGTCAGAATAGGTTTTCGTTTCTATATCATTGAAACTTCATTAGTGGCACTCACAACACAGCCTGTGGTGTAAAAGAACATTAAGTATATTTTTAAAAGGAGAGAAAAAAAGAAATATGTGCTTTTTATTATAAGAGGAAACTGCCCAGAATCAGAGTAAATAAACTTCTTTGTTGATCTGCCGTGTTGTTAGCAATTTCTTTTTTTATTTCCATTCTGCACATATTTTGTCTTGGATTCGGAGTTGGTTATACAAGGTCCTTCCATGCCGCATATTTCATATCGTGGCTGGAAGTCATTCTCTCTACAGTGTGTCCGTTTTGTTTTGCTTACACACATTCATTTAGGCCCAGTTTCTTTTCTGAGAGTAGAATTTGTTTCAGGTATCTCTGAAATATTCCTCTGAATAAACCTGAAAGTTAAACTGTTTCAATTTTACAACTTCCTTGAATTATACTTTCAGATGTAGATTGTATAGCAATCTCGAGCCTAGTTTTCTTTTACTTCGATATTGATGCCTTTAAAAAATTTCTACTTTTAATAAATCATTATTACAATCTAGAGAAAATAACCTACTCAAAAGGACTTAACATTTATGTGAATAAAATTTCAATTCTTAATTTCATACTAAATATGTCCAATCTAGTTCAAGGAATTTTATGTGCATAGGTTGAATTTTGTTGCTAATAACGAATACAATAATGAATACAAATAATAAAACCCAAGATAAGAAGCATAATTTGGAAAATTAAAGAACAATCGATTTATTTTACTTAAAAAACTGCTACATTATTACTCACATTACAAAGCTTACTATTTTGCAAAATTGAACGTATTTTTAAGCAAATTATCAACATTCCTTCAGTTTGAAAAAAGTACATAAAAGCATTTAACCATATTAAATTATACACACACACACACACATATTGTAGTCTCACACAAAGAAATATTAATATCAAAGCATTTGATTTTAGGGTTATTATGCTTGTTGATAGTTTTAAGGGGACTTAGTCAAGTTTACTTGAGACATAACTATTATAAGATGAATTTTTTTTCAAAATCTAAGAAATAATCTAATCGTATAAAAAAATTGGTGTATATATAAATAAAGTAAGGGTAAATAGAAATTCAACTATCAGTTTAGAATATTATAGTAAGTTTGAGTAAAATAAATGAGCATGTGTTAAATTAATGTTCACATCTGACCGCATCAGAAAGTGAAAGAAGTCAAAACTTTAAAATATAGTTGAAATTTATTTTGATGTTATAGCATATCGAGGCGATAATAGGATATAGGTCATTGCTCTAATGATATTTTAAACAAATTTACACATGAAACTTGGACAAAAGTGAGAAAAATAGTTGACAGCTGCCAAAAATCATTAACTGAAGATAAGATTGAAACACATATTTTTTACAATCAAATTGTATTGTACTTCAGCAATCAAAATACTTATTATATATTATATGCTAATTAGTCATTGTAAATAAATAACGAAAAGATACTTTCGGTATTTTAAACAATGTAAGTTTTTCTACAGTAACGTATGAAACAATACATTCTTTCACATTATTTAAATACTGTATGACATGCAGATAACTATATACAAAAATGTGTGTGATTATGTGAAATGTATACAATAATAATATTTAAATAATAAATATTACTATGCAAAATTTTTAGTGAAAATAGTTAATTCATTTTCCTTATATATGCTCTGACTATTCTTATAGTGATTCTTTTTACTATAAAAGATTATGATAAAATATTCAGAAAAAATTTCTTCGTTTAGAAAAATATTTCTACAGTCTACGGACAGCACTGTGTTTTTATGATTTGAAAATTCGGTAAAAGTTTACAATCGGGTACCTCTTGATTCTTTGT
Source organism: Latrodectus hesperus (assembly GCA_037975125.1). Lineage (NCBI taxonomy): Eukaryota > Metazoa > Arthropoda > Arachnida > Araneae > Theridiidae > Latrodectus > Latrodectus hesperus. Next base: position 9,084,583 of record CM075852.1, on the reverse strand, counting down.
CAATTTTTTACCCCTAAGATGAGACTAATAAGATGGCTACATAAAGGTATGGTTATCAGGATTACCAGAAATAAAAGTTCATCGCCAATATGTATCGTCAAATTAGGTGGTACCCGATTCTACACAGAAACCGAAAAATCCATGCCTACATAATAACCTTCATGGATCATTATTAAATCTAATGATTTTAAATAGATTATAATTTCACATTTTAAATTTTTTACACTTACTCCAACTTTTACATTTTTTTAATAAATGTTCATTTACAATTAATTTTAGTACTTAAAAACTAACGAAATAGTGATATTTAATTTAATGATTAATTTTTTAATGCTGATCATTGTAGTTATATTTATTTATACATTAGTTGTATTGTAGTTGCATATATTTATATTATGCATTTATTACTTATCCCAGATACATTAAAATAATAATTTTAAATTCTATATCCAAAAACCATATAACTTATAAATAAATAGTAATGTTCAAGTAAAATATCTGCATATTTATTAATGTTAATTCAATTATAAAATTGCAAAACGTTTTAAAAATATTTAAATGACAGTTTTGTACTTTATAACCTACATAAGAATAATATGAATTACTTGACAAATTGTTAAAACTTCTGGATAAAATGAATTACTGATAAATATGATTGCATTCCTAAAATTCAGTAAATGTTACGATTATCTTGAAATTATAAAGACGCATTTCATTATAAATATACAGAAACATTATTAAATTTGTTGAAACAATCATCAAAAGCCAAGAATGAACTTATAAATGATAAATATATTTTAACAATGTTAAAAAGCTATTTATGATTCAGAAATCAAAATATATTTCGTATTAAAACAAATTCTAATGCTCTTATCTCCAGCGATAGCTTTTCCGTTATATTTTTCTTTTCCTCACACGGATTAATTGAACATGACTTGTGCTATCAAACAGAAAGTAACTAAATTAAGAGTATAATAATAGTGTTTGCGTGAGCAATGCATTAGTCTTAAGATTTAATTACAAATATTCTTTACAAATATTTGAATTATTAGTTTAAAATACTATTAACTAATGAGATTTTAAAAAATTTAAATCACCCTTGCCGATTTAAAATGACCATAAAGTGGATGATTTGTCTTGTATTTCTCATTTTGCTTTTTCTTCTGTTCTATCATCAACGTGTTCATGGTTTGAATCAATGGAAAATGATTTTTTCTCAAACCGATGCTTTGATCCTTAATTATTTTATTTCCAAATATAATGAATGTCTGAAAATATAGTGTCGCGCAGTTTATTAACAAAATAAACTTAGACAATATTCTCAGACATTCGATGGTGAACTTCGCTCCTGTTTGCTGCCCTCTTGAAGAATGCAAATTGAATGCAGGCAGCAAATTCGTAGGCAAGTGGAATTTACGATACCATCTCAATATGATATGACGTAGATGAGACGTTATCTGACGTCATGGATATTTTAAACCAATGCGAACTGTAATGAAGTGGTGTAGCCATGATCTAAATTGAAACGAAAGAAACAACTACATTATGGTTAACAGCATTGTCCAATATTTTCTTTTCTTTTATTGACTTATTTTTTTACTTCTTAATAGTTATAAACTTTTCCAATAAATGACGAGTTTAATGTGAACAGTAAAAATATTGTTTGACATAAAAATGTTTTTTTTATATACATATTGTTAATAGATTGCAAATGGAACTTCAAATTTTGCAAAATCTAAACAATGCTAAAAGAATAAATAGCAAATATTTCAATATAATAATCCTTTGCATTAGTAATATGACGTAAATTTTATTTGTAATATATAGACTGCATAGTATATTTGATATTCAGTAACTTCAGGAGTCTCTTAAATGTTTCAGCAGAAAGAAATAACAAGGATTCACACCCCATGAAAAGAGGTAATTTAAGGTACCAGTTCATGTCTTGCTTAAAAAGAATAGGGCATTTTCAAGTTAATTAAAGTGTATTTGGTAAAAAAACAAACATTGGCAGTGCAAGGTACATTGTACCATCGCTAATGTTTCACGATTAATTTAGTGAACATTCTAAACCTTTCAATTTGGTAATGGTATTACCATAACGCTATCCAGAGTGCCAAGATATTGTCCTATAGTTAAACATAATATAGGAAAAATATGATTCGTTTAACATATTTGTCAGTCTGTATCACTGATTTTGTCACAGATACAATATAAGTTACAAATACGGGGTAATTCTTTTTCGAAAAGTCACAAATTATACTTAATTAAAAGGCGTCCAATTTGCATATTCAAAGATAGGTATTTTTTGGATATCCATATATATATATATATATATATATATATATATATATATATATATATATATATATATATATAACACATCCATCTTGCCATTTTTTGCTTTGGAAGTAAATATTTCCCCCAAATTCTTATTTTACTGACTGATTAAACTCTGATACGTTATATGTTTAAATCCTCTATCGAAACAAATGTAATTTTTTCATGATTTTATGTATCAAAGATTTCTACAGCTGATTCAATCCTAATTCCATGGATGCCCAATTGAGCATCTACTGTGAATATCGTTTGCATTGCCTGGTGTATGTAGTTACCATATGTTTCTAGCATAATCAAAAACAGACTTTTAGAAAGTTCGAAATCCTGTTAAGTTTGTGAATTTTCTACAAATTTATATATATATATATATATATATATATATATATATATATATATATATATATATATATATATATATATATATATATATATATATATATATGTATATATATATATATATATATATATATATATATATATATATATATATATATATATATATATATATATATATATATATATATATATATATATATATATATATATTAACACTAGGATTAAAGTCACTCAAGAAACATTCAATTCTTCAGAGCACAACATCTTTGCTCATCACACTTTAGCAAACAATATTGAACCAACAACTGTTAATCTCCTTCAATAGCAAAAAAATAAACAAGAATGAAAAGGTAAAAAAAGTGTTAATTAGTTTTTTTGGCGCCAATACAACTTTTAACTTAAGGTCTTTGAAGAACAATCAATTAGGAACTAATATGCAGTGCACTGTTAATACACATTTATTGCTTACAGTTTATTCACTTGGAGAAATTAGTGATTAATATATTGAATACTATTTTTAAAAACTTGAATTTTTTATGCCACCAATGCATCATACATTGCATATCTTTTCATAGAAAATCTTGTCTTAATTATTCGTAATGAAAACCATGGATTGATCATTCATTGGGTGAAATATGTATGTATATAGGTATCTATCTATATATATGTATATATACACATACTCACACTCACACACACAGATATATATATATATATATATATATATATATATATATATATATATATATATATATATATATATATATATATATATATATATATATATATATATACATATATATATATATATATATATATATATATATATATATATATATATATATATATATATATATATATATATATATATATATATATATACCACACACATTTACAAACTTACAGAAAATTTTAAACCAATAAATTATTTTATAATAGAGACAATAAATAATTAATAACATAAAATAAAATTTAAATAAAAATTAACTGCAATTTGTAATATAACAAAGTAATTTAATTCAATTTTTGGATGAAGTTACGAATACCAATCATATTTTAAATTCAATGAGCGTATTTGCGATTAATCAATATATGAGTAAGGAAATATTTTTTCTATTTACCGAGCTGGATTCTTCATTAAAAATGGTTTTGTTTAATAAGTGCATTTAAATATAATCAAGCCAACAATTGTATTTAATATAATGTGAGTAATCATTAAACCCAATAACTTATTCTTTAGGTAATTGTTCAAATTTATGAACACAAATACATTTAATTGATATAATGAATTCATTAATAACTTTTGTTTAAATATTTGTTTACGTTAATATTTTTTCGAGAAGACCGAATGTGGAGAAGAGAGGAAAATAACTCTTTCTAAAATGTTTATAATTAATATGTATAAATGGTATTTCTAATTTTAGAGATTTATTTACTCTAGGTATAGAATAATTTACTTTGTTGCATAAATTAAAATTACTTGACATATAAATAAATAAAACAGATTTTATCTCATTCGTTCCCTATCAACACACTTTAAAATAAATTAAGCATCGCAAATATATTCTTATCATATGATTAATCATATGATTAAATAATTAAAAAGTGTTTAAACAAATAAATACCATTTATTAAATATTAAATATTATCACCAACATACATACTTTATGTATATATATATATATATATATATATATATATATATATATATATATATATATATATATATATATATATATATATATATATATATATATATATATATACTTTAAAAATGTTTCCTTTAATAATTTCTTCTCATTGCTTCTAAATACTGAATCTTTCTATTCAAATTTATTTTATTTATTTTTTATACATTGTTTAAAGAGGATTAAATATACATTAGTATTTTTAAATATTGTTAATTATTTCGAAGCAAATAACTTTAATTTGTAGATGAAATTTAATGGTCTATTAAATTCTGTATTATTGAAAATATTAAATTATTTATATTTCTGTGTTTTAATTATATTAGATGTAATATTTATTTACTTACACATTTTAAATGTAAGTCAAGTTTATTTAAGTTTAAAGTTAAGTTATATTATGTAATTTTAATTTTCTGTTCCGCGCCCAATTGATATTCTCTTGGCAATATAAAATGATAAATTTGAACACTTGTATTTTTTCAAAACAAAACTTTAGTAAATAATGTTTGACTTAATTAAATTTCCGTGCAAAAACATTTGTTCTTAAAACGGTAATCATATAAGTAAAATAGTAATATAGAGTTTCTTTAAAAAATTCTTTACAAAACGAACTTTTTAAGCGTAATATTTTTGCACTTATATTTAAAACTCTCTACTTAATTCTGAATATTCTAAAGGTTGTGTATTTTATTAAACATGTAAATATCATTTTGCCCTAATCTCCTTTATCTTTTAATAAATTTATTAAAATAAAAATGTTTTTGATTTTAGGAAAATTAAATGTTGAAGCTTTCAATCAACATATTTAATTTCATTATATATTTACCATTTATTTTATTTAATTTTCCCTATTAAATATTTGATTACCATAGGATTTAAAATAATCTATAAAAATTATTTCATAACACACACACACAATTAACTATAATAAATATCAAGTATTTGTAATAAAAATGTTTTGTGTTGTTAATTAACTACTTATTTTTTACTTGAAAATATAACAAGATATGATAACTGAGAAATAGAAATATTAAATTCATTTTCAAAATTCTAAGAACCAAACATATATTCGCTTCTCAAGCAAATTTAGAGAAATATACATTCTGCTAAAAATATTTTGGCGTTGTTTTGTGATGCTTAAGTATTTTAATATATGCGCAAAAACGAGATATTAAACACGGAATAATTCCCTTTTATTCATGATATTTGTTGCCAAAGAAGAAAAGCATATTTCCTGAATATGGTGCAAACAATAGGAGTTCTGAATAAAAATTAAGTTTTAATAAAATGTAGGATTACAGCTAAACAAAAGCTATTTTTCAAAATTCTGAAACATGTAATAAACAAAATTATAAACAAGGGATTAAAGCAGTTTTAAAAAATGTTTTATAACAGCTTTATAAGGAAAGAAAATGACAAATGATCTCCAAGGAATATTTCGCATATATTATTTCGCTTTCAAATCTTGAGATTATACTGCACAATCTATAGGCAGAAATTTGTTAGTGAAAATAAAATTTTCTGACATCTATGTCAAATCTGGCATTTTATTATCATAAATGAATTCCTCAGTTGCTGTTGTAGCATAAATGACCGCAGTATGTACAGCAATCTCATTATTTTATCGTGTATTGTTAATGAACCATTCCTGATAGTGTAGTCGGGGTTCACATTAAGAGAAATCTCAGCCCATCAAACTGTGTGTACTTTATTACATAAATATATTATTATTTCAAATACTATTGCTTATAGAAACGGGGCTCCTTCGTAAAATGCATGTTGCTAAACATATTTTAGGATCATCAAATTTGCTTCAGTGTTCACTTTCTTCAGATGCCCATGTGATATTTTGTCAGCGAAGTACATACCTTGAATTGTGATTATGGAAACTTATTTTTGCATAGAACAGTCTGAGCACTTTCGTAACAAAATTACCCTGAAATTTTAGTTCAAATAAAGTGGCATTCATATAGTGTGATTCCTTTCCTGATTTTGTGCTTCTGCAGTCATTCGATTTTGTCCCAATCATTGATGTACCCTTTCAATTTTTAGGCCCGAATTCTATAATTTGAAACAATATCTTAAGAAACTGTTAACTCTTCTTTAGAATATGGATTTCGTTCAAATTACTTTTAAATAACTGATTCCCTTTAACGTTAATGGTTCTTCGAATACACTTTACTAAAGCATCATATTCTCTGATGAAAAACATTCAACACATGCATTTTGCTTTTAATTACTGCTATTGAAAGAATGCAAGTCATGTTTTGATCTGTCAAATTCATAGTTTTCTGTCTTGCAAATATGAAATTTGCATATTATTAACTTTTTAAAATTTGTAGTTTTCCTATTTTTCACTCTTTCTCATTTATATTTGTTACAAACATTTGTTGACTGTACGGCTGTTTCCCACTAAAGTGACAAATCTTTGTATTATTTTGTGCAATGTAATTTCGCTAAAAAAGAGTTATACATTTTTTTCAAGTTATGTTTCTTTATTAGTTTCGTTTAATACATTTTTTGTATACTATAAGCGTTTAATACATATTATAAACTGAATCTGAAAATAATTAATCAGCATTCGATTGTTTTGCAAGCTTCGTTTTAACCGAAATATTAATTTTAATCATCCAAAATTTTGCGTGAGTATAAAAATTATAAAATACTAACAACTGAGCAAAACTTTCTTAGTTCTTTCAATCACACTTCTTAAAATTCCCTAAGCATAATTCCCCAAAACAAATGAAATACATTTTTCTGATACAAATACATGATAATTTAATGAAGGGATCTCTTGTATTCTTTTTTGGAATACATGAGAATGTAACATAAATGTTTAGTTTTTGTGATAATTATTTAATACATCTATAAATAAACGTCTTATATGCTATTTTTTTGTAATTTGTCCTTTCACACACATTAAATCAGTATTTGTCATAGATGATTTCCGTTATAAAATGCAAATTAATAATCTAAGAAACGTTTTCTACTTGATAATTTTAAGAGGATATTTTTCATCAAAACCCTATTTGTGCTGCGATATTTTTTAAACAAAATACTCAGGAAAAAAACATGTAGCTATCCTATTTCTTGTTTTCCAGTTAAAAGGATTCAAATAAGTTAACTCTTCTGTGGGATTTTTAGTAATTTTAATAAAGAAAAATAGAAATATATATTCATCTTATAATACAATAAAAAATTTTAGTATTAGTCTTTAAAAAAACTGAATGCATAGTATTTTACATACTGTTATTGTTTTATTTATCAGTAAATAAGATTTCTTTTAAGTTTTTATCAAGATGACTTTTTTGTCATCATAAGAAAAATCCACTTGCAGTGGTAAATTTTCGCTTTCTTAAAAGTTCCAAACCATGATTCGTTTCCGAGAATTTTTTTCCAACTGAACATCTATGTTGTTCTTTTATTTTTCTCTCTCAACAGTATCACGTTCTACCTTTATTCACTAGAATTTTCCTTTCCCACCGTCTTCTCTGAACCCATATATTTTTTGCGTTATGTAAGTGTGGCCGAAACATCATGTAGCCCCCCTTTTTTCTTCTTTCCCTTCCTGACTTTATTCTGCAAGAGACAATCCTACCTTTACATGTTGCTGGTAACGTTTCGATCAATATGTCATATTTTATGGAGGAAGTCTATAAAAACACTTTGGATTCGTCTTAAATTTGTACTCGATTTCTTTTCTTTTTTTCCCCCTTAACATTTGTTTTGATTTTATTTTGTTCTCGGGACTTTCTCTTACCTTCTGGGTAAAAGGGTTTCTGTAAAAGAAAATTTACTGTGTAATGCAATACATTTAAAAAAGATTCAGAGTTGTGTGTGCTGTAGCATATTGGAAATTATATAGCTTATTTATGCTTTATTTTTAATCACAAATAACATCAGCATGTGTTTATAATTAAAACTTCTTCATGAAAAATAATCAATTTCTTTATATTTTACACTTAGACAGAACCAGAATATTCACTTTGCACTTACTTTATCAATCAATATTAAAACTTTCATAATATTATACTATGTTGCTGTCGTGTTACTTGGGCTTGCATTATGGGGTGCGCTGCTCCACTTTATCCAAATGAACCCTATTTTAGTCTGACATCCTCAGTACACACATGCCATAGGGACCCGTTTATAAGGTAGGAAACTATTCACAACCCATTCATACAAGGAAAGGACTAAGACAGGATACATAGAGAGAGAAAGTGACATCCATGCCTGAACCGGGATTCGAACCCAGGATCCACCTACCCGCAGTCAGGCACGCTGACCACTACACAAGTTGGGTGGCATATATTATACTATTAAAAAGTAATAAAATTCATAAAATAATACATAATAAAAAATTCATAAAATCATGCAAAGTTTTGAAATACTGAATTTCTTTCTGAGAATGCATTCACAGTACAACAACAAAATTATTTCTGATTAATTTCATCACTTCATATTTAGCAATCGCATTTATGTATATACGTATTTATTTATTTTTCCTGCAATCTTTTTGTCTATCTCATTTAATTTCAGTTTTTAAATCTACATGTCTTGAGGTCGGTGGTATAACTATCTTATCGGATACTTGCATGTGTGCCATGTCAGAAATACCGTATATTGTTCCCACACCACTGTCAATTCCCCTGAATGGGGATAGTTGTTATTATGATCACAGTCATATATATATATATATATATATATATATATATATATATATATATATATATATATATATATATATATATATATATATATATATATATATATATATATATATATATATATATATATATATATATATACACACAGTTTGGCAGGCTCTTGGACTAATATATATGCTACCAATAAAAATTAATGTTAAGAATTTTATTGAAATTTGCTTTTGTCCTTTATTATGGCAAATATTTTACAAAGGCGTTTTTAGAGGTATTTTTACAAACAACTTGAAATCGGTATTCGGTGACTGATTTATTTCGATGAGTACGATGTCTCAGCAAAGTCATTTAACCGATTCAGAAGCTGGGAGAGTTGTTGGTAGGTTAGAAGGGGGCCAAACTCAAGCCGGAGTAGCGCAAGCCATTGGAGTGTTACAAAGTGTGATGTCCAGGATCTAGAACCGTTTTTTAGAGACTGGAAGTGCAGGCCGAAGACCAGGGTAAGGTCGTAGGCGTGCAACAACGCCCAATAAAGATCGTTATTTAGTGTTAACGGCTCGGAGACACCGAAATAGAAACGCTACTGTTCTCCAACAACACCTTCACTCTGCTACTGACATCACGGTTTCAACTCAGACTGTCTGAAACCGACTCCATGTTGTAGGTTTGTATGATCGCCGACCAATGGTAGGTGTTAAACTAACATAAAGGCATCGTCGCGACCACTGGGTGTGGGCAACAGAGCATGTGAACTGGAGGAGAAATGAATAGAGCAATGTTCTTTTTTCTGACGAGTCCCGTTTTTCTGTTCATCCTGATAATAGGCGTATTTTCATCTGGAGGGACCGTGGCAGTAGGAATAATCCAGCGTTCGTGCACGAAAGTGTCAGATTTGGCGGTGGGGGAGTGTTAGTATACGGTGGCATCTTCATTGACGGGCGTACGAACCTCTATATCATTCCAGATGGACCTCTAACTGGTCGCCGATATAGGGATGAGATCCTCAGACCTATTGTAGTCCCTTACGCTGCAGCAATCGGAGATGACTTCATTTTAATGGACGATAACTGCAGGCCATATCGTGCTAATCTGGTGGAGGATTTCCTTTTCAAGGAAGGAATTGTACTAATGGAATGGCCAACGTGTTCTCCAGACATGAATCCAACAGAGCACGTTTGGGACACTCTAGGAAGATGAGTTGCTGGCCACCAACCACCCCCACAAACTCTCCAAGAACTGGAAAGAGCTCTTCTGGAAGAGTGGGACAGAATACCCCAACTCTTGATTAATAGCCTCATTGACTCTATGCCTCAAAGGTGTTCAACGTTGCTGGCCGTCCGTGGAAACCATACTCCCTACTGAAAATGACTTCCTTTGAAGACAACACCTTTTCTTATTCTTTTTTTCTCATATGCACAAATTGTGTTTTTTTTCCTTTTGAACACAAATGCGCAAAAAAATGCATTTTTTTCTGCCAAACATGTGTAATTTATTCTCATATAACCTACTACGTCTGTCGACCACGTATCAATCAGTTAAAAAGTTTCCCAGCCACAAAATTCACCTAAAACCACAATATCCTTTAATTGTTTTGAGCAGTGTATTACATTATACCTAGTTCTTATTATAGCAAATGATAAATATATTATAGCAAATGCAAAGATTTTATAGCGTACACAATGATTTCACAACAACATAAACTATATGCCAATCTGAAGAATTTCCTTCTCGGGGTATTATAAATATTATTTACATAATTTATTAGTATTTTAAATGCGTATCAGTTTTCAGAATAACTTGTTTTCATCATTTGATATTACAATTAAAAATAAATTGATAATATAATTTACAGCAAAAAGAGGAATCAATTTTTGTATGTGTTTCATATATGAAGATCTAGAAAAAAAGAATATGTTACCTTATTTCTAGTTTTAAATTTTAAATCAAATATCATTCTTATAATATATGATTATAGAAGTTAACGTAGTTTAAATGTACTTTTTCCATAATCTGTTCATATTATGATTTTATTCCGATTAATTTAAAACCATGTTTTAATTAATAAAAAGTCAAATGCTCGTGCATATTTTTAAATAATTAATGATATTAGTAAATGTAATTTATTTTTTAAATTTTATACTTTTTATAAAAATGGTGTTTATTAATTAAAAAGAATTACCTTTGCCACTAATGAAATTATTAATATTTTGAAAGGAATCACGCTAGATGTGTTAAACAAATGATCAAAAATTTTTAATTTAAAATAAAATTGATATTTTATATTCTCTTAAAATTTTCTAAAATTCAAGTATATGTTCTTATAATCTATAAAAATGTTGCGAAAGAAATTGTAACCCATCATTAAATTTAATAAAAGGAAAGATGATATGTTTTTACATATTTTCTATAAATAAATATAAAACAATAGCATAAAATAATCAATAATATGAACTACACGAATATGTGTTAACAAAATTAATTTAAAAAATTTATCAGAAATGAATTTTTCAATTTTTTGTAAATTATTTGATTTGAAAAATTGTTCTCTCTCTATTTTCTCCTAAGTATTTGTAAATTTGTTTTTTTATCTAATTAGATTTATTTAAAGAACTCTCAGTAATTCTTTATTTATTATATTTAATTTCGCGTTTTTCCATTTATTGTGCTGCTGTTAATCTAATCAAATTTTTATATATAAATATTTTTTTCACTAAAATTTTACAACTTTGTTTAGTGACTTTGAGTTTTTATTTAGTTATAAAAAAATTCAAATCCACTTAACAAACAATTTTTGCTACTTCATTCTAAGTAGTAAATTCAAATTTAATTTATTTCTAAATGTGAATGCATGGTATAAATTGTTTTTCAATGGTTGTTTTTTTTTCTTATTTTAATTCAGTTAATGGCTGATCGTTTATTTTAATGTTCTCTCTTTAATTTCAACGCATATTTTTGATATAACCTAATCTCATTATGCCACTTATGTATGTCGTAACTTTTAAACATCATCATTATGAAATAAAGAACAGATAAAAAGACGTTGCATGCAGTCAACTATAATTTATTTCAGACAAAAAATAAAAACCTAAGAGTAAAATGAGTTCCTTTGAAAAATAAATACGTTAAAATTAAAAAAAAAAACAATTAATTCAATAAAATTAAGGGAAGAACAATAAACTTTGTATTTGATAGCTTTTAATATGCATTCAGTGTTTCTTTATAGTAAAGGTATAATTTCATATATTTTTGAAGTGAGGTTGTTTTAATGATAACGCAAAAAATGTCTTTGTCATAAATTGGCATCATTTAATTATGTGTAGCTTCATTTATTTAAATTTTAAACTTTTATTAACATAATTGCTTAGATAATGAAGAAATTATAAAATCTACCATATTAATTTTTAATTTAGTTTGAGTTTTTTTTATTAATTTAATTGATTTAGTTATATTTTTTTAATTTCACTTTTTAATTTTCTATTAATAATTATTAGATGCCGACCAACTTGTCTAGTGGTCAGCGTGCCTGACTGCGGATAAGGAGGTCCTAGATTCGAATCCCGGTTCGGACATGGCTGTACTTTCTCTCTCTATCCTGTCTTTGTCCTTTCCTTGTCTGAATGGTTGCCTACCCTATAAACGGGTACCTATGGCATGTGTGTAGAGCAAAGTCTTACTTTCACCTTCATGGTGCTCTGATTAAAACAAAAGACGCTCCTAATCGACTTAATTCGCATAGCATAGCGAGGTTGGCTTGTCCAAGTGTCATTAGTAAACAACAACAATATTAATTATTATGAAAAGTATTTGAATTTTATTTCTAGCATCGAATGTTTTTCAATGACTTCTACGATTCAATCCATCAGCAGTCATCCCGCTTTATTTATTAAAAGGACTATTTTCTTTGCAGAATAGTCGAAATAATATAATTACAATAGATGCTAATAATAGAAAATATGTTTCTCTTAACGGTCTTCTTTTTATTGCTTTCGGTACTTTTTAATGAAAAATAATTTTTATTAAATATAAAAACTATTTCAAGGATATTTAATTTATTTTCTGAATTTAAAAGTTGACCCTTGTTAATGTTGTGCAATTAATTTACGTTTATCGCAATTAAATTTATTGTAAAAGGCGAATGGATTTGGCATACATACTTTTTCTACATCAACAGGGATTTTTCCATATCAACTTGGAAACTTAAAAACATTTTTGTTTGTTTGCCTGCCAAAAATTAAAAAATTACAAAAATTAGAATTTTATTGTTTATTTTCAAAGCCTTGTATCATATAGAACAAATACTTCTGATGACATTGTTAAGCATCGATATTTTGGTATTTAAAAAGAATAAAAATTCTTAGAGTTTATTATTTTTCTTTTATCCCTGAAAAATATAAATTTTTTAATTGAATCCATGTGATTAGCATCTTATATTTACAATGATGCGGCATACCTTTACGATTCGGCTCATCAAATATTATGTCAATGATACTTAATTACGAGAAGTTGCGAATAGACGAATCGCATTCCCCTATGAAGAACATTTTGTTAACGATTATAATTCTAGAGCATTGACATTCGAACATGTCTAACTACCACTAAAATTTCCCCTACTCACTACAGAGTCATCGAAACATCTCTTTTTGTCACGGTTATCCAAACATTATCACTGTTCTGTGATTCATTAATAATCAAAAGTGTTATGCATAATTAATAAAGTTCTTACATTTTAAGACACCAGGAATAGCAGTGTTTGGATACGTTAAGCATAATAAAGAGTCCTTACATAATGGTAAGTAATATATATATATATATATATATATATATATATATATATATATATATATATATATATATATATATATATATATATATATATATATATATATATATATATATATATATATATATATATATATATATATATATATATATATATATATATATATATATATATATATATATATATATATATATATATATATATATATATATATATATATAGTTAAAGCAACTGCTCGTTGATTATTTTATTACGAGATATTTGATAGTCCTTTTTTCCTGTTTCATGACAACATCTCTGTTTAGATTTAATCTATGTGATTTAATGTAATTTTGTTCTAAATTCAAGTTCAATCTAGCATTTTACTCCAATTTGTCTGTTTAATCATAATATATTTTGTTCTGTCATTAACATTCCTAGTTACTTTCTACGTGAAAAAATGTCTTATATAAATCGAAATGCTGAATCATCTAAAGTGTTTGATATTTTAAATGCTCGATTTTTTACAAATGATATCAATTTATTCAATAAGTCTTTGTTACTAAAAATTGCATTCTTAATTTCTTGTCATTTTAAACAATTTTGGAAAAAAAAATTCTAAAATTCATTGAATATTTTGAAATTATATTGTAAATTTTAATACATATTTATCCCATAAGTACGTTTTTTTGTTTTATCCTATTAGTGGTTTTTGAAATTAATTTGTTTCACATATTTTCTCATGTTTCACATCTCTCTCTTATTATTATTCTTTTTATCAAATGTAATGATTGTATAAGCTTACGACATAACTATAAAATTGCTCAAATGCTGAATATCCTGTACAGAGAAAATACACACTGTGTTTATTCATAAAAAGAAACAATTTATAATTTGAAATAGTTTTCAGTTTAAAAATGTTTGTATCATATATTTAAAGACTTTGCTTAGCAGTTAATTTTAAGTAGCTTTATTTGAACCCTTTTTACGAGAGTATTCAATATATTAATTTTTTTAGTTAACTATCTCTCTACATAACAAACAATATAAACTGAATATTGCTTTCTGAACATTGAAAGATTTAATTGTTACATTTTCTCTGAAATTTTAAGGCACTTTGAAAATTATGTTATCATACTTCCAATAATGAGTTAGTTAACACACTAATTTCTCGTGTAATACATCTTTCATAATTTGAATTGCTAAAAAATTTTACATTATTTAGAAAATGGTTACAGTAAGTAATTTCAGTTTGCATATGCAAACATAAAAGACACAAATTAATAGTACAAATTTCTAATAAATAATTATTCCTTTGACATTAATAATGTTAATTTAGCAGTTTTAAATTTTTTATGTATTTTTTTCTCATGAAAATGATTACGGTGTACAATATAATATTTTATGCAATATTTTCCAAAACGCATATCTAACGCAAAACGTAATAGTTACTTATTATTATAATAAACATTAAAATTAAATTCGTCTAATATAAATAACTTACTAAGCAATTATTACATTTTCATAAAATTTAAATAAAAATTATTTACTAGTAGTCAAAAAAATTTATTCTAAATTTATTTTAAACAATTGAGAAAAATCTATTTCATTATGATTTAAAAATTATCATGCAAACTTGAAAAGCAATATATCTCTTATGACAAATAAAAATTTTTCTTATATTTTCTCAGATTTTTATATATATATTACTTAACCATATTTTTAGTTTTTATGATGAAAGTTCCACAAAAGTTTATTTTTTTAATCCATATTATTGCTCAAACATGAATTTTATATATATATATATATATATATATATATATATATATATATATATATATATATATATATATATATATATATATATATATATATATATATATATATATATATATATATATATATATATATATATATATATATATATATATATATATATATATATATATATATATATATATATATATAAATGTATATACTGGTGTATGAAATCATATTCCAGTATATAAGACGTTAGTTAATTTTGAATGTATAGAATACGCTCATTTAAAAATATGTAGATTTAAATTTCAAATAGATGCAAGAGAATAACTAAATATTAAATAAAATATTTCGTTCGGAACAATAAAATATGAGGAAAGTTATTGTTTTAAATTAAAAGTGTAGTCTTTACATTGTAATGTATTAAATAAAATTTAAAAAGAACTATTGGAAAGAACCAATTTTTACCAATTATTCAAGGAAAAAATTGTAATTTAAGCCAATTTTCTTCCTTGAATGTTAAATTTGTTTAATAAAATGCAGAAAGTAAAATAAAAATTTACGGATGAATTTTTAAATCTTTACTACTAGAGTTCTAATTAAAATATAAATCTTTATTTTTAAAATTATAAAATATACATCTTTATTTTTAAAATTATAAAATATACATCTTTTTTTTAAATTACAAAATATACATCCCATTTAATTAAATGCCTAAATATGCAGAATATAATAAATAATTTTTAGAAAATTTAATTCTCGTTTCCATTATAATACGGTTTAATTTTAAGGAAACATGTCTAACCACAATTACCGTTATTTAGTTTGTTGCTAAAATTGAAAATTATTTATTTTATTGTAAAATTGTTATTATATCCATTTAATTTTTATATTGATATTTTCATAATGTATTAAACTTCAATTTTTAATATTTGTACTTTAATGATTGGAAAATTCATCTAAATTTACGTTTTATTGCTGTACATTTTCATTTACATTTTTCATATGCTATTTGAACATAATATTTAACTTAAATTAAAATATCTTTTTTCACTTATTAATATTAAATAAAATGTTTAATTTCGTTAAATTTATTAGTTAATTAAATTGATTAGACAAACGACCTTTAAATACATTATCAAACTGTTAGCATCCATTAAAATGTACTATCATATTTTTATTATTAATCACTGAAAAATCGCATAGATATGATTTTAAGTTTTAAGTTTTACATAGCAAACTCTAACATTATCAAATTTTCCCCTGTCTTTATTGAAAATTTATTCAATAACCAAAAGCATATTTAATTTCAAATAGTTATTTAGTTTAAAGTATGAACACATTAACTATTAACAGTGAGTAGACTTAATTTTTCAGAGTGGTGTGAAAATATTTTAGTTAAGAAATGAAGTTTTATGTTTCCGCTATTTTTTATTGGCATTAATGTAGCTTATAACAACATCTTAAAATTTCAGTATTACTTTCCATCGTGAAGTTTGTTAATTGGTTGCTTTCGAAGGATTACATAAAAATAACGATACATATCCTTATGTTTATTTTATTTGTCTCCATCTTCAATTTATTTTCGCAACTAATGCAAAGAAATTAATTTCAAAATTGAATAAAATTGTGTTCTTTATATTCATGCTTTCCTTGCTGCTATCTATCAGGATATATTTTACCACAAAATAAAGAAAATGGTATGAAAAATCAAGAATATGAATATGTAAAGTCATGAAAAACATTGTAAAAACTTTTAAAAAAGTTCCGATTTCTAATTTTTTCATTTACAAAACATTAGTTCAGTTTCATATTTTTCTTGTTATTTAGAATAAAGATGCTTTGATACAATTCATATTTAAAAACTATATTTATGCGCAAACCAAATATTATGCTTAGTATCAACCTAGATAAACTTTAATATATTAATGTGTTATTCAAAAATAGTGTTTATTTAAATGTAAAAATAGGCTTTGTATAGATTGAGAAAAAGCAGATATGAAATAACAATGTAAGTAAAAATATTCGTATTCATTCATTTCCATATGTTTTCTGAATAACTTCTTAAAATTTGTGAAAAAAGCATGTTAAAATGAATATTGTTTCTTGTAAACTTGTTTCCTCTTTCGACATTAAAATTAATTTATTCTCATAATGTTATATAATTCTTACGTTCAGTTTGGATCTATGCGTATGTAATTTCTTTATCATTTTTGTATAGAGCATATAATAATTCTTATTTTAAATCATTATTATGATGATTAATACTTATTATTATTCATAGCTCTAGAATCATTATTATAAATAAGTTTAAATAAACATTAAAACACTTAATCAAAAATACACTTTTAAAGGTAAACTGGAAAATACTGTTAATGATTTTATTTTGTAATTAAAAGAAAAGAAAAATGGACACAAAAAGCAATCACAAAATACCATCTCATTTATTATTTAATAAATCAATGGATATAAAGAGAAATGTATACAAATTATAAAAATATAAACTTTAATAAAACTTTATACAATAATCAAATATATCTATTAAAAATGTAATGTATTTAAAACGGGAAAGCTTATTTGTTAATTTATTTTTCATCATTTTTTAAAATTATATTGCAAAATGTAAATAAACAAAACTTTTAATTTCATAATAGTAAATGGAGCATATATCTGAATAAGAGAATGTTTCGGTAAAAGTATATTTGAAATAGAGTAAAAGAATGACAAATCACATATAAGAAATGAAAAAAAAATATTTTATGAAGGTTTTAAAATCTAGCAAATAATAAAGTAACTCTATTATTATTATTATTATATAAAGAATAAGGGAAATTTCTTTCAACATACCAAACATTCTTAACACTTTCTTTTTAACAATCCGATCTATTAATGAAATTTTAGAATGAGCTAATAAATGAATGTCCAGAATATTTTCTTCATAGATAATTGCACTTTTTAATGCAAATTTCTATTTAAACTTTTGACTTTTTATTCTATATGAACACATAATTTAATGTACAATTTCTTCATCTTACATAATTGATATATTGTTTCTTAAGAATCGCAGCATAATTAATTTCCCGAAAATTTCTTCTATTTTTTTATCGCTAGCCAGATTAGCCTTCAAAGAAGCCTGAGTTGCCCAACTGCTCATTTCTGCTCATAACCGCTTCGGAAGATGGAGACCACCAGGGGTCGCCACCGCCGGATGGTGATGGAGGGGTCGTGGAACATCCTTCGGCCGGTTGCGCAGTGAGCGTTGTGCGGAGGCAAGCTCTAGTAAGATCCCGGATGATCTGTGTTCGTTTTTGGGCGCCTATTCCATCTTCGACTGAATGGATAAAGAGAAACCGTTTCTCATGCAGTAACACTTCGAGTAAGTAATATTGCCATGAAAATGTTTTGTCTTTTTTATAGATTTTATTTAGATTTTAAATTTGCAAATGAAAAATTTTTCATCAAATATTAGACAAAATATGATTTTTTGCATAAAGTTTTGCACGACAATTTTAATTTGATCATTAAAAAGTTGAAATTTCCCTGTAAGAGAAAACTTTATTAATAAACGTAATTTTTTTTATGATTTCTGTTTATGTTTCGTCTGGTGATATCATATAAATTATAAATAAAATTTTCTACCGTATTATTTATTGCAACTGTATAATTAATTCATAGCGCTTACGTATAATTTTTATAGTTAATAGAAAAAAAAAGCTTTTAAAATACTCTTGCACTTTTCAGGTACTTATATAAGACAAAATGAAACATTTATAAATAATTTGTTGAAGAATTAAAATTATAAAGTTCATCGTCTCTTTGATTTACTTTTATTTTATCAAATTTTAACTTTCAAATCTTTTGTACTTTATCATATAAATTCTACGCATAAAATGTGTGTAAATAATTTTGTAATGCTATTTAAAGTATACTTAGATAATTAAAATCAAAACTTTTTTCATATTAAAGCATAAAAACAAAAAATATGCCTCATGGGAAAAGAATTATTAAAATTATCGATAAGAATTGTTTTGAAATCTATTTGTTTAAATGATGTATTCAATGTTTTTATTTATTAGTGTATAATTGGTATTATTTGTCTTTATATATTTGAAATAAAACTCTTGAATAACATTTTTATATGGTAACATTTTGCGTTTAAGTCAAAAATTAATTTTTTGGCCCATATATATTAAATAATTGAAATGTTTTATAAGTTGGGCACGATTAAAATACCGATTATAGAATGGTATTAATATATGGAAACTTTTTTTTACGTTTTATGGATGTCTTTTCTTTAATGGCATTTGTTCTACATAATATATAATACAAAATTTTATAAAAATAATTTTATTCCAGAAATGATGGAATCATTTTATCATATTTTACTAAGTTTGAAAAGAAATATAGTGTTTCGTAACAATTAACTAATCACGCGTTTTATTTTATTTGTATTATCTGCAAAAATTAAAATTTCTAAATTGTATTTAATTGTAAAAATAATTAAACTACAAAACATTAACTACACTAAACTCAAATATCAGAGTCGGAAAAAATAAAAACAATAGGTGATTCATACTGTTGCATTTTTAAAATTATGTGTTTAAGCCATTTTGTTTTACCAGATTAAAAATATTTACGTTAAAATTAATTTTGGAAACATTGGTTAGTTTATTCTTTGTTTAAGTTTAATATAAACAAGTTCTTAGTGACTGATTTATAATTATTTATTTATCAACTCTTGATACATATTGAATTTATGCTTAAAAAGTAAAAAGAAAACATTTATCTAAACAAACAATTTTGACATTATTTTATGTTCAACAATTAACATTATTTTATGTATTATGACCAATAAAATCAAACATATGCATAAATATTCAAAATTCGCTATTAGCATAAAAATATTGGGGATTAAATAATTGTAAAACTGATTTTTCTGTTTGCTTTTATAACATCATGAAAAAATTGCTAATTTCATTTTGTAATAATATCAGTAAATATTCAATCGAATGAAATTTTACCAAATGATAATACTTGTAACAGTAAACTGAGTAATAGTACTACTTAACTGATTCAACGAAATTCATTACGATGTTAAGATTTTTATTGCAACTGTTAATTAATGGCCAATTTATTAGATCACATATATTAAAAAAGTAAACTGTTATCAATTCAGGCTAATTATAAATTAGAGAAATAAATTTTTTTAACGATAAAATTATTTCTCAATATATTGAATGTTGATAACTTCACTTTCAATTCAATATTTTTTTATTCAATCGATTTTTGTTTTTTTTTATGAGAGAAATTATAGAAATAAGTAATCATATGTTTACTTCTAAGTATGTATTCTTTCTTGTAACCCAATTATTTTTAAATTCTTTTAAAGAAATACGTTTTTCTTACTTTTAACCCTACTTCGAATTTAACACGTATTTTTTTAAAATTTGAATGAAATATTTTAAAATATACAGAATGCATTTTTAAATAATGTCTTATATGTTTTGCTAAGTAAACTTATACGTCTTACTAAATTTATAATTTATTAAAAAAATCGTAACAATCAAAAAATATTAATATAGTAATAGATATAAGATAAATGAACCCTTTTTCAGCTGTATGCAAATAAAATATTAAGAAATTATAATAAATTGCTGCTTATTCTAATATTGCTTAAATCTGAAGATTCTTTATAGTATATTTGATTGTGAAGTATTTAAATTGTTAAGATATTTTCGGTATTTCAGATAACCAATGATAAAATATTGTCCTTCACGCGCTTGTCTTCATCTGGAAACTTACACGCTTCCTATTGAATCAATTTATGATTTATTCACTTTAATATTTTTGTTCAAAGAGTCAAAGAAACATATTTGAAATCGATTTCAATCTTTTAGTCTTATGAATCTCAAAATATTTAATCATAAAATTTTGAGATGACTCATTTTGACAAGAAGCAATTTTCAAAGTAACGTGAAGGAGCAATTTCTTATTGAATTTTTTTTCCTTCTCTGAAGAATAAAGAATGTTCCAATCTAAAAATGAGAACAAACACTTATGAAATTGTTGAATTTTCTGTAGGAATCAATATACCAAAATTTTACAAGCCCGAGAAAAATCTAAACTATTGATAAAACTATTTGTAATATATAAATAAAGTAGCCTATATTCATCGTTTGTAACAAATATGTTATTTGATCACGTCAAAATATGAAAAATGTCTTTAAAAAATGCTTAAATGTGAAAATGTTTAAAACTTATTTTAAGAATTCCGTAAAAATCGTCACTATCTTATAGTTAAATACAAATTATTCATAAATGTAACTGTAATTAATGTTAAAAAAGTTATTAAATATTTAGTAAAAATATTTAAATTGTCTGTGCAGTGTATATACTTTACATCTTTTTTATTTAGGAATAATTACAGATTTAGGTACATAGCAATATGTTTTTAGGAAAAACTTAAAATGTTTACATATTTTCAAATTAAATCGTATATATAACTTATTAACTCATATAATTATATATATTTTATTTACTAGAACAAAATACAATTGATAACAACTTAAGAGAGAGAGGATATTTTAACTATCGCTTTTGAATAAGCCTGTTGATTTAACACTTATATATTATTCGCACATGTATGTATACATATGCATATATATATGCATACATATTTATAGATTTAACAATGGTGTGGTGATGGTGCGTACTCTTCTAATGCCATATTTGTACTTGAGAATTTATATCTAATTGACTCAGATGCGCTTAAATCTTATATTTTAATGCAGTTTAGTTGTGGGTTAGCTTATTGAAAAGGAATACAACTCCTCAAAATATAGGCACACAAGGGGTGAGTAATGCAATGAGATGGAATAAATTAAGCATTGCAAGCTTCATTAGCGACTGCTCTGAGGATTAAAATAAATTGCATGGCTGAAATAGTTCCAATGCCGTAAAGGAGTTATTTGTGAGACATCCTCACAACAGCTAATGAACGCTTCAATTTATGTAACGATAAAATTATGCATTAAGCAGCGGATAAGTTCCCTGTGACTGTTACTCACCCTCACCCGGATTACTACGGCGGAATGCGATAAGGGACAGATCCAAATAAAAGTTTTATCCCGAAAAGAAAAAGGCGGAGTATTACTCATTTTGAGCCTTTCATGAAATATAAATCCAAATAGTTTGGGGTTGTATTCTTTGTAAATTTTTATCCAACATGTATGAGAAGGAAGTATTTGTATTATTTTTGCATATAGCAGAAGATTGTAAAAAATCACTAGATTGTTTTCAGAGATTTGAAAGCAATGCTGAAACAATGATTAAATCCTAAAAATTGGCATTTTTTAATTACTTTTCCAAAAGAACTCTAAAAGATTTTGAGAGTGTTCCATTTCAAAAATATGATATCAATATGTGCCCTGATAGGAGATTATCTTAAATTTGACATTAATGAAAAGCTAGAGTGAATTAATTATAATTTTTATATATTATATAAAGATTAAAATATAAATTAAAATTTCTTATATATGTCTCTTTTAAATTTTAGGATAATATATAATTCAAATATATTTTGGGAAAAGAGTTAACAGATTCTTAAGAGTTTTTAAATAATGAATTTGATATAAAAATATTGCTCATAACTATTTAACGAATGGAGAATTCAAGATTCGATTTATTTCATGTTGATTCCACATTATTGATCGTTTTTAACTATTTTATTTCTTTTATTCATAAAGTATTTTCATATAAATATGTTTTCAATTGAGTAAAAAATACATTGATGATACTGGATGAATTCAGATTTTTTCATGGAAAAAATTAATTAACATTGTGATTCTAATAATACATATTAAACGTGGCATATATGAAAACAACAAAGCATTTTGTGGTATTATATTAATATATGCTACAATATATTGTAAAAAACTAATAAAATTCACAGCATTTATGTATGAAACATTTTTAGATTATAATTAAAATTTAAGTACATAATAACGGACTTCATCTGATAATATCAAATGTAAAATAAGATCTATATATATACATATATATATATATATATATATATATATATATATATATATATATATATATATATGACATTTTAACATTTTAATTAAAGTGTTATATAATAAATACGAAACAGAAATGCTTATTTGTCTATCATGTAAGTTTAATTTACTGCAAATGGAGTCGAATTAGCTTTGTAAGCTGATGTTTTGTGGTCATAGATAGAAGATTGTTTATTTTAAACTTAGGTGAATCCAATCTCTGTGTGCTTACTAGTGATGGCTGAAGACACACAAAACAGATGTTAATGGGCTATAGTAATAATGTCCTTTAAGTGAAACGATACCTATTTGGTTGGCTGTGCATGTATGGACATTTGGTCAGTTCTCGTTTTTGAATTAGATGCTTTAATTTTTGGGAAATGATAGCACACGTATTATGTACTTTCTAAGTATTTAACCATCAATATTTCCCCCTTATTGATCCAAAAACTCTCAGTTTATTAGAAATCCCAAGAAAATTGCAACAACATTTACTAAAAATGTTTTCTCTTCAAAAAATATTACGCGGTTTTTATAAGAAAAACGTTGGATTAACATTTAATAAATATGAGATGCTTTATAATTTAACTCCAATTTTTTTCAAAAGTCACCAAATATTTATCATTTTCATAAAATAAATCTAATGGCATTTGCCATTATGTTAATATTTATAAAATAACTTTTAAATTAAGAATAATTTTTGAATTAATCCACGAATATAATTTGCAAATTAATGAGTGTATAAAGATTTTAGAAAATATTAATTATTCCAGTCATTCTGTAAATAATCATTAAGTAAAATTATATTTTTATATATAATGATATAATATAAAATTATACAAGCTTAATCAACTGTATCTTGATTAAGCTTATTTTGTATAGCTGGAAAATATGTGTTACAATTAAAATTTAATACGTTGTAAGTAATTCTTATAAATTGCAAATTTTAATACAATTCTACTCCCAGCAGCATCATTAATTGATGTTTATAAACACAGAAACATAACAGATTAAACAAATAAAAATTATTTGCATCTACAGATGCAGTTTTTATCGTGGAACTAAAATTAATCGATATAAATTTTTGTATTATATTTATAAGTAACTTTTTCCTCTAATCTGAGAAATTACATAGCCGTATGCACTATTTACAAAGACAAATTCAGATAGTTATAAGAAAATTAGCTAATAATGACGGTGTAAATACACTCTATGCAAATTTATTCCCATCCAAGTTTTATGAAAACTGTATGAAAGTATTTGAAATCTTTCGTAAATTTGAATGTAAAGTATTTGAGAATCCTTTTAACAGATTTAGTTCAATTTTGAAATCATCAACAATTGGTGAATATAAAATTGAAATATTCAGTTTTATATACACAAATTGTTTGATATAGATGTATCAATTTAACACCAAAATCGAGATGAAATTTTTCATCACGTTTTTAAATTCCTTCTTAAATTCTGATACAACCAAAACTGAATATTTTTATCCTCTTTAACTGTTTGTGCTCTTTATCGGTTTATTAATTAATTCAGTGTTTAAATTCAAGAGTCAGATACTAAATGATTTTCAATATTTTAGAAAAAAATTTAGACTTTTAAAATGAAATGCTTGCTATCTCAAATGTAAAATAGTATATATTTCGTATGTGGGTTAAAACATTTACAGGATACTTTCTTTAATACTTGAATTATATCTAATATTTTAGTGACTTTCATTTAAATGAACACTGATTATAAGTACTACAATAACCCATTTATTAATCGATTGTGGGTTGGTTATACAGGATATTTCATTAACTGAATATGTTTTAAAATTAGAAAGTTTAAACTAAGATGTTAATTCTGCTCAAAGTATTTTATTAATAAATGTAAGTATCGTTTCAATGAGTCCAATATCATTAAATTAAATATGAGACGTTTTTTCGTTTTTATTGCATAAGTGGCGTTTTCACAATAACACCTATGATAAAATAATCATTGTTTGACTTTTCTAAAAACATCTTAAAAATCATGATTATTTTATATCCAATAGAAAAAAGGAGCTTGAAGGATAATGACGTGGGAGTAACAATCCAATTTTTAGCGCAGCATATTCCATTAATGTCCCGTTTACTAAAAAATTGTTTTAATTATGATTCAAAATGCATCAGCCACCATGTAAGCCCCCTCCTCTGTTGTCAAGAGAAAAAGTCATCATAATGATAGTTAATGTTTTTGCCGCAGTGTATAAAAATAATAATAGGACAAGCAATAAAGCCCTGGGAAAAGAATTCGGTAGGTAATGGAAGAGATTATATTTCTTTTTATTGTTTTATTACTCTTATTCTAAGTAACAGAACTAGGTGGTAATTGATGATTTTGGTATTACTCTTTTATCTCCACTCCTAAAAAAGAAAATAATGTGAAAGCTTCGAAGCACTTATTTTAAAATAATAAATAAGGAAGATAGGAGGATATATTTCTTTGCTAATATCCACTAATGATGGTCATGAATAAAAGTGTTGGATATAGTCTCCTTTCTTCTTTTTTTAATATCTGTAAGAAATGTAATAATTAATGAATTTTTATTTGATCTTATTTTATAGCAATCGAGGTATGAATGCTATAAAATATATCTTAGTGGTACTGTTACACATTAAAATATGTTTAAATTACCCCTTCCTTTTGTTGGATGGATTACCAGATTTTTTTTTTTCCATTTTCTACATGTAAAGACAAGTTTTGTACTCATTTGACTTTTCGCTAATGGAAAAATTAATGAGAAAATGTAAATTAATTAAACTTAAATCCTTAGAAGAGGAGGATGAAACATAATTTTTAATTTACATGTCTATTATTTTTTTTTTTATTTTTTTTCGGTTTTCTGTTAATTTTTCTAACAAAATTTCAAATAAAGTTGGGAAAAAAAAGATTTATAATACGTTTTTATACACTTGTCAACAATATCATTAAAAAATATTCAATTCAAAGTATTTTTGTTGCTTTCAAAATGTAACATTCTTTTAAATGTTAATAAACAGTACTGCTTTTCCGTATTTTTAAATTCTGTATATAGAGAATTTTAACTCATCTCACAATCAAATGCAAAAGTATTTAAAATATAATTGTTTAAATAATGCTTTTTATATTTAAATAATTATAAGATAACTCTAATTATATATGTTATATTAATGTAAATGATTTAACACACAAATGTTTAGTAAATTTAGATTATTAAATGGTGGAAAAGTTTAAAACAATTTTTTAAATTTTTTCTTTTTAAAACAGTTGTTTTATTAATAAATTTATTTTGAGTCGTATTTATTTTTTTTCATGTCAGTAAAGGAAAAATAATATACTTAAACAAAACTAATAGACCAGTATTTTATGTTATTTATCTCTTTAAAAA
Source organism: Latrodectus hesperus (assembly GCA_037975125.1). Classification (NCBI taxonomy): domain Eukaryota; kingdom Metazoa; phylum Arthropoda; class Arachnida; order Araneae; family Theridiidae; genus Latrodectus; species Latrodectus hesperus. The sequence continues at coordinate 9,057,584 of CM075852.1, read as the reverse complement.
TGAATACAATTTCAAAAGTATATGATATATATATTTAATTTCCAGGTTCAGTTTTATATTTCAATATTCTGTCATGAAAGATGAAATATTTATTGAATTTTATTTGATTTGAGCGTTATCAACTTTTTTTCCTACGATATAAATTTATCAAAAAATAAAACATTGCTGTTTAATGTGCAATTAATGCATATTAAAAGTTGTTTAAAATACACTAATATGTTTTATTTACAGAGACGTTAAATCATAGAGTAATTGTTAGTAACAATATTATATTAAAAGACTGTAATATATATATATATATATATATATATATATATATATATATATATATATATATATATATATATATATATATATATATATATATATATATATATATATATAAATATATATATATATATATATATATATATATATATATATATATATATATATATATATATATATATATATATATATATATATATATATATATATATATATGTATGTATGTATATATATATATGTATGTATGTATGTATACATATATTATATTTATTTTACAGAACTAGATTATTTTGACTTTAATGTGTTAAATATGATAAAAAATTTTCATATTTAATATAAATTATTCAAAACGTGTAACAGTTGAAGTTTCTCGTTTTCAGACGCAAACTCATTTCACATTCAAATATGATGGGGGCCGCTTCGTGAAATTGAAACTTCTCTCAATATTTCTTTTCCTTGAAAAAATTGAGTCTCCAATCACTTTGAGAGTGGGAAATATTTTATTTTATGCATTTTCTTATTTATTTAAAAGTAGTATAATTTCATCTTCAGACAGACTTACTCGAAATGCAATTTAGGGCTTTCAATTCCGATGTACTTACTTGTAAACATTTTTGACGCAAGAGCTTCCGCTTGCCCGTGAGAGAAGGAGCTTCACTCAGTATAATTGAGCTCGTTTATGTTCGGGGCATATTTAATAACATTTCCTTCTTTCATACGGAAGAGCTTCTCGGCACGAGGATTAAACAAAACATTAAATAATGTCTACCCAAGGGAAAACTATAGTTTGAAGAGTAACATTTACCGAGGATTTTCTCGAAATGTTTTTAAAAATAAATTGGGTGAATGAAATTGGAGAAATATGACTTAAAAGTTAGTTAAAGAATTTGTTTGCATGCATATTTGAATGCGTTCGTTTATGCATTAAACAAATAAGAAGCAGCGAGATTATGCGCTAACATTAATGCACTTATAGAATATATTAAAGTATTTATTTATGTAAAATATTTTGGGGATGGAAATTTATTTCAACAATGAAAAAATCTGCTAAACATTTGAAGTAATGGATTTTATAACAATCATTAGAAATTTTGAATTTTTCCAAATTTCATTAAACAAAGTATTAAAATCTAAAATCTAAGACTAGAAAATTTTTATTGTCAATAGAAAAAGTCTTTCGAAAATTAAAAAAAGAATAAACATTATTGGAGAAAAGATTAGAAATATTGGTATTACCCATCTTAGTTTGACTTCTATAATCCTCATGTTGACTTTAAATTGAATGTCTTAACAATAATTTAAATGAATAATAGGTCATAATAATATACAGAGTGGGATCTGAAAATGAGTGAGCAACAGCTTTTAGGAATTTATATCAAATAAACAAACTTAAATGATTTCAAGAATTTAGAATAATGTAAAATAGATGAGTATGTATCAAAATGTATGTTAAGAAAATCATTTTATTATTAATTTAAATTAAAATATTTTTATTTTAACATATTCATAGCAGTTGAACATTATTTTTTGATACATTTGATACGTTTTATACATTAAAACATAATATTATATAAAATTATAAAATTTAATGTATCGATACACGAGGCATATTTTTCAAAATTTGAAGATCTTACAAAATATTCTAAGTTCATTTTACATTTGGTATTTTTTTAAGTTGCAAAATATTTTAAGTTGATACTAAGATTGGATTATATTTCTGACAAAATATTTCTTTAACTAAAATCACTAAAAGGAATAAATTGTCGAAGTTGATAGATGTACTCTCCAATCCCGGCATCACCGCACCAGAGAATAATTTTATGATTTGAAACCTTTTTTCCTTTGCTTATTGAATTAGATACAAGTTATTATTATATATTTAAATTTTTTTACTATTTATAAATGATCCGAGTTGTATTAATTGTAATATTTTCAATTTGACAACAATTTTTAGTAACCTAGTTGAAAATGGTGGGTAATTTGGAAAAAAAAAAAGCTTAAAAGAGTTCTTTTAAACATTAGAAAGTTCTTTTCTTAGTCTGACATCATCTTCAGCATAAAAGAATTTTTCAAAAAAAAAACATTTGATAATTTTTAATAACGTTTAAATAATTAAGAAGCGGATACAAATTTAATTGAATTTCATTTGCAATGTAATTTCATATATAAATAATTGGTTTTAAAAATGTGTGTAGACTGTTCCAATGAAGTGGTGAAAATTTCCTATGGTTGATAGTAGGAATCAGGAGCAAAACAATTACACAGAAGACAGTGTTGTAAGCAACATTTAGTCAGTGAAAATTTCCAAAATTCATTGCATGATGTGGCTTTATGTGGAAGGAAAAAATATTAATAAATAAAATTAATAATGAGAGTTTGGTGATGAAATTAAGTAGGTCTTCAGATCGATAGATTTTTAGTTCAATCCAGGCAACTTTTGAACAACAAAAGATCAATGCGAAACTTCTGCATGTACATTCTATCAGCTTGGAAGCTTAAAAAAGTTGAAGTGAATAACTAGCGTGCTCAAGTAAATACAGGATAATTAAAATCAATAGGCTTTTATTGCGAACTAAAATCAGACAAGCAACACACTTGCCATCTCACTCTGCCTGTCTGGCGAGTGAAAACCAACAGGCTATATATACAGGTAAAAATATCTTCTGATTGGTTGGTGACAATAAATATTTACATAAAATTATAATAAGCACAGGAATCATATGCGGAAAGAAAAGTTCGTTCTAGAAGGAAAGTCACGCACATGCGGCTCTGTAGTGCGAATCGAATACTGCACATTCGTTCACTACAAAGTCTTCTTTTTCCACTTTTGCAACAAATGAATACAACTGATTATCTACAAAAGCCCTTCTTGAAGGCAATTTACAAGTGGATGTGAAAATGTCATCTAACAGCTTAGTCTATTTTGCTGTGTAAAAGAGATAGAAGTCCCAGCTAACCACAGAAGAACGATCCAGTTTTTAAAAATAGAATTTCCCACGTTTGATCATTATCCATGAAGGATATTAGTATATCGGTGTTATGTTGTCATTTTCAGCATCCACATGTATTTGGTTTGGCTACTTGCAAATTTTTGGAATTTCTTCCTTGTGACACGCAAATGTGAACTGAAGTCTCCTGAAAGCCAAGTACACAGTACAGGCATGAATAAGCCGTAGAACAATTACATTCTCTTAGATTGTCTACTCTGTGAAGTCAAAAGGATAAAAACCACGGGAGCATGGAAGTCAAGTAATAGTAAATTTGATAATTCAAATAAATTGTAGTTGAATAATATTAATTTTTGTCTTAAAAATTATAATATATCATGGAAATAAACACTTTAGAAACTGTAAACATTTTATGATAATATCTTGAAAATGATTTTGAGCAAAAGAGCAGAGAGGTAATATGGCTTACAATTTCTATGATAAGCGATATCAACAAAATATCAATACGTGGCCAGATGCCATCTTTGACAAACAGGCGCATCTATTACCCGGAGATATCCCGTTCCTAACATCCATCCCCAAACGGAACACATCCTCGTATCAAGCCATCTGATTCTGGAACGACAAGCACACTTCCCTCCAACTTCTAATCGCGGGTCCTGCATGTTTGGACAACAAAGTGCTGCTCTCCGTCACCATCCAAATCTGAGCTGTATGGAGGTCAATATTTTTGGGGGTAAATAGAAGTCAAGAACTCATATCTTTCGGTGAAGTGATGCCGAACTTTGATACTCGGAGGACAGCGATTTATTATTTTATTTTAACTCTTTTTCGAATTGAAAAGTAGAGCTCAAGATTTGAAATGAAGGATATTATTTTCTAGATATTTTTTAAATTTATTTTAATGTAAATTTAAAAAAAATGCTTCCAATATCATTAAATCTTGTTATATTGAAAAGTATTTGTTAAATAGATGGTAAATATGGGATGTAATTGCAGTAATAGTGTTCAATAAAAATTTTAAGAATTGAAAAGGAATGTGTGATATATGTTCAGTTAATAAATAGTTTTATTTTGCTTAGAAAATATAGATTATTTTCTATATAATTAATAAATCTAAATACAAGTACAAATTTAAATTGCACATATCATAGACTTATAATAAATAACCTATTTATTAAAGCAATCAAAGTAATATATATTAGAGGGTATTAGTAGAGTATTTCCGGAAAATGTACAAAAGTAGATTGTAAAAGTCCTATCAGCATTCTGAACTAATTTTTTTATTCATTTGGATAAGTTATACATACTTTAAAATAAAAACTTTTTGTAATAATTGTAACTAAATTTTTCTCGTACCTTTATGTATCATACTTTATTTATTTCAAACTTTTAGGGAATTCTAAAAGGTCTGTGTATGCGATTTACTAGATAAGGGAATTTTCAAAAAATAAAGAATGGAACTATATTCATTATTAAATGCGCATTTTCATAATTCTCAACACAGGAATTGGAAGAAAATTATTTTGAAAATTCCGAAATGAACACTAAATTTAGATATAATATTTTGTGTACATGTTGTGTGGATACTAATATTCATAGTCAAAGAAAATTTTTATATGTTTAAAAACAAAAAATCCTAATTTGCTCACTGAAAGAAAAAGAATTCTTTAGTCCCATGTGATTTTTGAATATATTTTTAAATATTCTTAAAAATTTCTGTAATTAAAACATTAAAATTACTTAATTGATAGAAGAATATTTGATTATATATATATATATATATATATATATATATATATATATATATATATATATATATATATATATATATATATATATATATATATATATATATAATGAATATTTTATCACATTTATACCTAATAGTGACTCTAAATTTGATAAATTAAATCATTTTAACAATTATCTGCATAAAACCACAATTCAAATGATTACTCGGATGCTTTTCATGTAACTGAAGTTTCTAATTTGGAATTGGTCAGTCTAAGACAGATATATATTTGTTTTGAAACCATTTTTAGTTGATTTTAAATCCTGAAGTGGTGTACTAACTTCCTGAAATTTCTAATTTAAACCTTCTAAAATTTATTTAAAATTTATTACAGTATTTTATAAGAATTGAGCTCACTTTCCACGAAATTTATGTATCTCTTTTTTCTGTTATTTTACAAATGTTGCCCACATCTTTGTAAAACTATTCCTTCAACATTTCTACTGAAGAAAGATAAGATCTACTGAAGACATCTTAAGCATCTATCTCTCAATGAAGCCAATTGTTGATAATACTGTCTGAATAATCTAAATAGTGTTTCATTTTGTCGGAAAAAATATTTTTCCAAATATTGTTCCAGATCACATTTTCTTTCGAATTTTATCTTCAACTAAGCAAGATTGTTGTTTGTGTGATAATTTTAATCGTCTTTGGTGTAATTTTATGAAAAGATAGTTTGTATTTAGTTATAATTATGAAACTGTGTCTCTTTTTTCTTGAGCTGATAATTTACTCTTGCTCTAAATTTCTTTTAATTTACTTGAACATTGCTTTTACACTAAGCATTAGAAATAAAAATTTTAAAATACTAAAAAATCTTGCTTTTTTCACCTTTCAATGTTCTACAACCATTATGAAATCAACTTTTTCAAACTTTATGCTCAGGTAATTCTCACCGACGTGTTGTTCTAAATTCCATACTAAAAAGAAATCAGCAAATTTTATTATCTTTATAATACTATTATTTATAATTTCTTTGTAATACATTGTTATAGTTTATCCATGTTTTTTAAATAAAAATTATGATTACTTTGAAAACCGATACAGCATTTAAATGGCCTTATGTTTTTGTGAAACTGAAGCTTTAAAAAATTGTTTCAAGTGAAAAAGTAACCCAATCTAATTTTCTAACTTAAAAAATATCCTAATCTAATAATCTAACGTAATTATCCTCCTTCAATGATTTGTTTGAGGAAATATAACTCATTTCAATAGCTTTAATCTTTTAAGATTATTCATATTATTTTTTATACCATTTAAATAAATGATACCTTAGGTGGATTTATTATGCTGATACACATTACACTTGGTTGTGATCTTGTTTTGTATTTTAAAAATTTTAAATTATAATGAATATATTTACATTAATTGTAAGTGGACCAAATATTTTTTCCCTTCAGTTCAATGCAGAATTAAGAACTACTGGTTTTACACTGACTTTAAAATTACGCAATTCCTCACTGGACATGGGAAATTCAATAGTTACCTACACCGTTTCCACATTAAAAACAGTGAGGTGTGCAAGTGCAACTCTGGGAGTGACAACCCTTCTCACATTCTTCTTGAATGCCCATCTGTTTCAGAAGTAAGGAACGAGCTTTGTAAAGACTTAAATAACAGGTGGCCCCCGATTATGGTGGACCTAGTTAAGAAAGAGAATTTTGAATTTTTTGTAAAATTTATCCATGCTGTTATCTAATTCATTTTTCATTTTTATATCTCTTTTTTTCTCTCTGCTTTCTTTTATTATTACTTTTTTCATCTCATGTATTATTTGGATTTGTTTTGTAGTACATTTGTTGTACCTTCGGGCCCTGTGTGGTATTCCTTGGTGCACAGGGAGATATTTTTGTTTTCCCAAATAAAAAAAAATATATATATATTTACATTTAAGTTATAATTTTTTGACATAAACTACCATAAAGAAAAATATACATGAAAATATTTCTTTTGAATACTTTATAAAGCTTCAATATTAAAAGTAATGTTCAGACTATCTTTACGAATTTTTCTTCATCTTCGCGAACCAGGTTCCACATATTTAACTAAGCGAAGCAATTATTTCAAACACAGCATCCGTTTCAAATTAAGCAAACAAAACCAAGAACCAAATAAAAGGAACTTGCAGAATGACATTAACACGATGGTGTACTTTTACTATCCTTGTCCACACACTGAAATGGGAATCGCGTAACCACAGACAGCATTTTAATAAAGTCTCAGCTTCATTCATTTCACTTTCTTCTTTAGGAATGGGCGGCAAACGGAATTCCTTTTGAAAGACGCCTGCCATTACGGCAGTCGGGGCTGCTCATTACACGATGCGTTCATTTAAAAATTGGCCGCCATTAACATAACAAAATGAACCGAATTTCAACTGAGACCGAGCGATGAGAAGATAAGTTAAATTGCAGACCGAAAGAGATTAATGGTCTCTTTTCACCCTTTACCCCCTTACACCCACCCCCGCATTGCTGTAGTTGGAGGAAGTGGTGAACCTCCTGCTAAATTATGTAACACTTAATACCGAATTATTCATCGTAGAGAGTTTACCATTCCATATCTTTGGTCTGTCTCCTTATAAGACATTTGCAGAAGCGAGCGTAAGGTGCCTCCTAATGCTAAGCCTATGTAACCGAATTTGAACATTAGCAGCATTTGCGTGGGAGTAAATACGTATTACTGGAAGGAAGACTGGGAACACATTAGAATGATTGATGGATCGGGAAATAAATATTGAAATCATTTGCGTAAACTTTAGAATTCCTAAATGTATATAAATTAATATTTAATATTAATATAAAGCATATTCTGTCAATTGTGTAATATATAAAGCATTAATCATTTTCCAATTAAAATAAAATGTGATCTTCATTTTCTTAATTATAAGAATTTTAGTGACACATTGTAAGTTATTTTTTTCTGATGAATTCTCAAAAAAATTTGAATTTTAAAATTTAATGTTTTTCTCCTGTTTTAAATATTCTAGATTAAAAATATTCCCAAATTAAAAATCAGATGAAATCGCTTTTCTTGTGATTTTGATAAGAAATATTTTATTGACTTTCCAAAAAATAATCAAAAGCATACTTATCATTATAAGTATAATTCACCCAATTTTAGTTTTGATTTATATATTTGTTTTAATTGATATTTGATATTTGTTTGATATTTGATATTGATATTTGTTTTAATTTCTTCATGCAGTAATTAGTTACTGCATGAAGGAATTGCCCCAGTTATGTAATTATAAAATAAAATATATTTGCTTTATAATACATTTATTTTATATTAAATATATATTATATAACTAGTTATATAAAATTATTTTATTCAACTTCACATCATCTTCAGTAAAAATTTATCTTTATGTATGAAATTTTTGAGAGTTTTAGAAATCATGCTCTCGCAAATTACAGAATTAGCAATAATAAAATGAATTTGCTTCATTTTCATTTGATTTATATATATATATACATATATATATATATATATATATATATATATATATATATATATATATATATATATATATATATATATATATATATATATATATATATATATATATATATATATATTAGTTAAGAATATCATAATTATCGAAACTATTTTCCTTTGAATAGTAATTTATTATAAATGCTTCGTTTTTAAATTTACATACGATTATAATTTATATTTGCGTATTTTAATAATATTAGTTTTATTAGATACATTTAATTTTTTAATGAATTTATGTAACAATTTTAAAAATAAGTTTTTTTGTGCATTTACATTAATTTTAAAATTTTACTTCTATTAAGAATCTTATATATGATGTTTGAAAAAAAGCTTAAAAGTGTTTTTTAGTACATTTAGTTAATGATTCAAGAAATTTACAAAGTCAAAATTCTAGAAGAGTCTGTCACACATGAAATTACTATTCGGAAATTTCACTCTCACATCATTTAAATATGTTGCTCTTTCTCATTCATATCAAATTCAGTATATATATATATAAAATATTTAATATATTTAAATTAAATAAATTAAAATATTTTGTTGATATGCCAAGCTCATATTATTATTTATAAGACAATAATAATTCATGTTTAATTAAGTTAACATGAGATATGTTTAATTTCCATTTTTATATTTGTAGTTGAAATAATCTTCCATTTTTTAACAATAAGCTGACAGTCTTACACAGATTTACGCATCAATGTATGAAAGACATAATCATTCAATTTTATTTTAAAACATAATTATAAATTTAGTTTTAATTTAAAGATTGCTTCTAAACCATGCATATTTTCTAAAAATTCTAAATACTGATATATTACATTTTCAGTGTTGAAAGCATTAATTTAAATAAAGGTAATTTGAAATCATTTCTAAGTTTAAAATTATTGAATCACTGAATTTTTTGAGTGGATCAAAATTAATCTATTACACTGATATTTATTTGAAATATTCAGAGGTAATTGATATTTTTTATTTCTTCTGAACATCAGCAAGAAACTCTAACATTTTGTTCATGAAATAGAAAATTAAATCATATTAACCCAAAACCCAACCTATGTATACCTAAAAATATATTATGTCAATATTCTATTATTCGAAAGATGCTGTAACCAAAAATATAGAATCTATTAATTTCTAAATAAATTAAAAATGTAATTCAAACATAGCAACTGTTCTTCATTGTTTGAAGTAACAGTAAAAATTTGAATGAAACATAATGAATTACAACAAATATAAGAGAAAAATAAATTATTTCTATAATAAAATAGAAGAGAAATTCATCTTATCGACTTTAAAAATAATCGTGAAGAAAGAAACAAGGAAAAACTTAATTGCCAGTCTATTTATATATGTCACAAAAAAAGACATTTATATTTTTAGAAAAAGTTTTATTCTTTTTTAAATATTAATGATTTTCAAAGGCCGCGCGGTCACCATTTTTAATTTATCATTCATTTTACATAATATTGAAGCCAAACAATGTGATTGGACAAAACATCTGACTTACAGTCTTAAAATCACAGTGGAAAAGAGTTTCGGATACAATCTGTAAAAATGCAGTTTCAAATTGCATGAAATATTCTGGATATTCATGTTGTTGTCGTGTGCCAGCTAAACTGGCAACATGGGGTAGTAACTTTTCCAACCGAACCCTTTTTTGGTGTGGAGTCTGACTTCCTCAATACACACATACCATAGATACCCGTTTATAGGGTAGGCAACCATTCATACATAGAAAGGACAAAGAAAGGATAGATAGAGAGAGAAAGTACATCCATGCCCGAACCGGGAATCGAACCCAGGACCTCCCTATCTCCAGTCATGCATGCTGACCACTAGACAAGTTGGGCAGCTCTGGATATCCATAAAATTCCATTTACAATTTCATTTTCTGGTTTTATAGTAGATTATTTCGCTACTTATAGATAATTATTTAGCTTTTTGTATTTTTAATTTTTAAACGGTTTTGTGAAACTCATTTCCTTAAAATGTTATTTTGTGGCCACTGTGGCATGATTTGTTATTGCGCTGCCTCTCGTTATCAGAAGGTAGTGAGTTGGAATCCCAATCGAAGAACGGTCTTGATGGCGTCTGGGGCACGTAAAAGGTGTCGTGATCAGGGAAACCTCCATGAAAAATGGCACCTTGGGATGGCAAGATACATCTGGAAGTGTTTTTTTTTTGGCGGGGGGGAGTTAAAATATGTTTCTGCAATGTATTAGGTTGGTGCGTATGAAATGTCGGATTCTCTTTACATGCGGACGTTTTCCTCCCTGTTTTCGTTATACTTTTGTATTTGGCATAACCTCATTCATACTCGTATTGTCCATTGCCAGAGACTCATTTCAGCAAAATAGGTTTTCTCGAAGGTCTTCCCTTTTTTATTTCTTTTGAGTTTATTGCCGATATGAATTCTGCCGACATTCGCGTCATTTTCTTATATGAGTACAAACTTGGTAATAGTGCTGCAAAAGCTGCACGCAACATAAACCAAGCGTTTGGGGAGAATACGGTTAACGATCGGAAAGTGCAGCGTTGGTTCGAAGAAATTTCGGACTGGCGATTTTTCACTGCAAAATGAGCCGCGCGGAAGACCCAAAACGTCTGTGAAGAATGATGACCTGAAGGCTCTAGTGGAAGCGGATCCAGCCGTATCCACGAGGGAACTTGCTATCAGGATGAAAGTTGACCATACAACGATATTGAGACACCTTTCTGAGATTGGCAAGGTTAAGAAGATGGACAAGTGGGTACCGCACGCACTGACAGAGCGAAATAAGCTGGATCGGTTAAACGTATGCTCATCATTGCAGCATCCACCGTATTCACCGGATCTCTCGCCGACCGATTTTCATTTTTTCAAGCATTTAGAGCTGTGTTTAAGGGGCAAACACTATGAAAATGAAGACAGTCTAAAAAACTCGATATCAGAGTTTATTAATTCTAAAGACCAAAAATTTTCTTAAGACAGGCATCTACGCTTTAAAATCTGGTTGGGAGAAGTGTATTGAAGCGAATGGAGCATACTTTGGTTGAATAAACAGCTTTTGAAGAAAGATATGCAGTTTTATACAATCACTTAAGAATCCGACATTTCATACGCACCAACCTAATATATTACTTATATTCCAAGTTTCGACCTCAACGCCTTGGTCTGGAAAACCGTATACTCGTTACCGACATGTAGCGGTTTCTATATCTGACCCAGACAAAAACCGCCTTATTGAGAGATGCCCTTTTCTCGTTGAGTAGCGTCCAAATGTACCTCTTCTTGTGACATAGCATAGAGATTGCTTTAAAGGGAGTCCTTGTTTCTAAAGTACGAAGAGCCACTCGCCATCTCAGCTATCTTGCAGGCTTAAGGCAAAAGCCGAACATCAACCTTTCGTTGTATCTTGGCCTTTAAACTTCTGAAGCTGCATCGCACATCCAGGATCATCATAACTATTACGGGTTCAGGGACTGGATTGATCTCCTTGTCTATCGAATAAGATAAGATAACTTTTTTCACTTCCTCAAAAAAATTGAAATTTATTCTTACACACTTAAAATATTACAAATGCTGGAATAAAATATTTAGCAACATGATCCCTCATTTTATCCTTTCTAGAATCTACAATTTTAATAAATTATTATAGCTTTTGTATAAAACTAAAGTAATTCCTTACTTGCAAATTTCAATATTTCATGCTTATAAGTTTCACTTCGATTTTTATAAAATAACATGAAAATGTGTAGTAAATTATAATTTTTCTCATAATAAAGGAACTTATCTAACTTTTATTATATTTAAATAAATAAATTATTTAGCAAAATCTGTACCTTAATATGTATTATACTACACTCGCAAATTCATTAATCGATATTTGATAATAATGCGAAGACTATTAAATAACTAAGCAAATATTTCTTAGTTATTGTATCGTATTGAAATTATCACAAAATATATTAAATCAGGAAATTTAAAATTTTTTTTATAAAAACATCTTCACTTATTAGCATTAAGTTAATTAGCATAGCATTAAAAGCTTTTTATAAAATATTTGGAATTCCTATTGATGAAAGTTTTCACTTTGTTAAAATAAGATTTGGAAACCTAAATTGATAAAAAAAATATAAGTTATATTTAATTACATTTATGTATAAGTACATTATTTACTAAGCTAGTTTTTTTTTTCCATTTAGAACTTCCTTATTCATTTTAATAACAAATTTTGTTTTGAGCTATAAAGATTATTATGAAAACTTTTGAAAAATGTAAATCTTCTACCGATGCCCTTAAGTCAGAGAAATATTTTCAATTAAAAAGTAAAAAATGTCTCTGAGTTGCGGTTGGATACGCTTCGCAGAAAACCGCAAAATCTTTATTCTCTGGATCTGTATGCTAAATACATCCGGCTTCCGGCATATGACTTCCGGCGCATCTTCTCATAAGGAAACCTCAATCCGACAGTGACTAGACGGCGTCTTCAATTGAGCGCATGAATTTTTAACGGTCCATTTTCCTGGAAATGGGAAAAGTGGCTGTATTTTATTTTTATTGTCACGTAACACCGGAAATGTTTCCTTTTCCAGCTAGTTGTCAAGTGATCGAAAAGTTTCCTCGGCTCAAAATCAGAGAATTTTTCCATTTTTCTGGAAATCTCCTTTTACAGTGAGAAAACTATTCCAGATCATGAGCTTTTCGCAAAATATTTATGAGTGGTATCTAGTTTAAATGTTTTGGCAACAAGCATCAGTGCAAAAATGTGAATCGATAAATTTTCTTGAAAGTGAATGTGCTTTTGACTATGTGGAATTCTTAAACTTCACAAAAATGTGTGTGGTGATGAAACCTAATATAAATAAATTTATCAAGAATACACACATCCTTAGTATTTAAATTAAAAATCTTCCTGATACTTTCTTGACTTGCAATAAAATGTATTATTGAATAAATAATACAGTAATAAATTACAATTTATGTAAATTGACACAAATATTCTCCTGAAACGGAACTTTAATTTAATCTATACAGTAATATAATCAGTTATGCCTTACTATTTTTACAATCTACTTTTATATTAATCATTTATGTAAATTCTGGTTTAAGGTAATATTTGATGTAAACGGAGAAATTCAGCCCTAAGCGTATATAATGTACTGTTTTACCAATAAATAAAATATGTACATATAATCATTTAAATTACTAAATTTCTATTATTAATCTTTAAGGAAATGAATGGTAATTTGTAAAAGAGAATCTTTACAAATTGCCATTCATTGCTTACTGTCATATCTGTGTAATAAATAATTCAAATGATTTGAAATTATAATTATTCTATGCAATATTAAATAATAGTAGGAGTATTATAAATAAGCATACAATTAAAACTTTAATCGTATTTTCTCCAATTTGCATTTTAAATAAAATTTATCAAATAATCCTGGTTTTGCAATCTTCTAAATTTTGCTGATCTCAAAAATACAACTATTTTTAATCAATTATTCAAAAAAACTCTCGTTGCAACTATATGAAGTGTCATTGTAACTCTGGAGAATATATTTTCAGTTATTTAACTGTCTGCATTTGAGAAATATTCTATATAAAATATGACTTCGAAATTTTTGGAGATTAATCTTACCACAAAAATTGGTGTTTCACTCTGGAATTATTGTGCTTGCTATTTGTTCCAAGGTTTCGATGTTCCATACTCAGGAACATGCTTTTGTGAGGATTATTAATATTGGCATATATATTTCTCACTAGAGATAATTTTCCATACGTAATGGGAGATATTCACAGTCGTAAAGTTTGAAATCCAAAAATTCTCAAGCAACAGAATCAAAAGACGAAAGAATAGCAACTTTCAATTCTAGTCATTGCAATGAGTGTTGCTGAGCTTTTGATTTTGCATTCCCTGCGAAGACAATAATTCGCACAATAAACGGTTCTGGAGTTAGTTTGTCACAGACTCACATCTGTTTTTTTTTTAAATATGTTATCATAAAAAGATAAAATATTTGCAATTTTATATTTTTTATTCGAAAGCTTTCTGTTTCATATGTTTAGAACAAACATAGACAGTAGAATATATAATTATTTTTAACTTAATTTATTTTAACAATCACAAACTTTTTTTTATTTTGTAAAAAAAAAAATTGTCATTGAAAAAATAAATTAAAACTTTTGAATGAAAAAAATATAGATTATAATTGAAAATATTAAATTTAGTTTTAAATTTTGCGAAAAATATGTAGTGAATTTAGACAAACAGAAAAATATGGAACAATAGAAAAAGCAGGAAAAATAGGACAAAATGAAAAATTAAAGATTTAAAACAATGTTTAATTATTATGTAAAATTATTTTCTAAACTTTTGCAGTTAATATATTAGTATAAAATAGTGTAATAATGTGTTACATAAAATTTTTATTCATTTTCTTATTACTGACTAATAAAATATATAAAGAATTCACTGTTTTTAACATTTCTATCAAGAAGTACTAAATAAATGCTCCCTTTATTATTTAGCGAGATGCAGAAATTATAAAACTTTTCACCATGTTTAAGATAGGTATATTATACATCAAGGTTTTGTTTAAAAAAACATATAGTCACTCTTGTAATAAAACATAATGAACAGAAAAGTTCCCTTTCTTAAAGAAATTAAATGCGAGAAACATATTTACCTCACATAAATATTTCTATAAATGGTAGTATTAACGATGGTGAAAAGAAGGATGATGGACAAGCACAAAAATTGAATTTTATTTAACCGCTGTAAAACATGTAGAAAATTATTTTACATTTATATCACTTTGAAGTGAAAAGCGAAGAAATAGCTTGTAAATATTTGACTTAAAAAAGAGATTGTTTTAAATCCTCCGTTTTATAAGAGTATCTCACATGCGAAAGTGGAAAAGAGTGCGCTGAAATTCGCAGATATTTGTAAGCAAATGATCTGCGCATAGAAAGGTGCACACGACCCCCAGACAACGCTTTAAGGTTAATTAGTTTGAAATATTCGCACTACCAAGCGCTTCGTAATTTTGAAAAACGATCAGGTGACGAGGTCACACCTATGCTAGCACTGGGCAAGCAAACAGATTGAAAACACTTTTGCAAACTGTAAGTCAATGCGACAAAAAGATATTTTTAATTTTGCCATATTTAACCACCTGTTAAAAATGTTTTTATGACATCATTCTTAATACTCGAGTCCCAACACTATGAGTGACACAACAATATTTAAGCTAATAAATAAGATGTCAGTTGTTTAAAAACTATATATTATATATAATTTAAATAATAGTGTAAGTTTCTCATATTTTTGAAAATATTTTTAAATTGTACTAAACTATGCAGATTAATTTATAGTATCTTATTCAACTTTTTTCTAAAAAAAAATTTATTTTGGAGATAAAAAGTGAAATTTTATTTCATATTAGAACTTAAAGAATATAAAATCTCACAATTACATTAATACAAAAATAACATTATCTCAGATAAGTTTCATGCGCATTTTTAATCGGAGAAAATTCCAAGAAAATAAAATATAAATACATTCATTTTTCCAAAGGATAAAATTGTATTATGTAATAGTTAGTTTCTTTTAAAAACGTTTACAGTTAAAATAGTTCACTCATAGAATAAAGAAGAGTTAATTAAATAAAGATTATATCCACAAAAAATAAATTATAGTAATTAAATTCATTTAATCTAGGAAATAATAAGTTAAAACATATTAATCACAATAACATCTTTTTTGTATTTTTAATGAAGAAAAAGTCATATTTACATGATATTAATCTAATAAAAGCGTTTGTATTTACCAGAAACAATTATTAATATTTTTCAAATTAAATATTTTTCCCAATACCCGACTGATCTTAGGATTAATCCATTCAGCGCTACAAGGGGTGAAGGCTATTTATTTAGTGGGCCACCCAGGGGGCGCCACCTTTGCTCTCATAAAGCGAAAGAGTGAAAAGAACATCCATGCCCAAACCAGGATTCTAACGTGAAACCTATTGTTTCGAAGTTAGAGCCACTAAATCCTCGACCATTGAATTTGTTTTAAATATATTTTTAATTAGTTCGACATATGAAAAAATTATTCATATTTGTTGAGTGAATCAATTTGCTATACTATTTATCTATTTTTAACATTAATGCAATATTTGTTCATTATTCATTTCTCATTAAAGGTCTTAATAAATTTCTTTAAGCTTTCTAAAATGATGCAAGTTCTTAACACATAAGATATTTATTTGCATCATATGAAAAATATTGTTTTATTAATTGGGCACATTTAAACGGCTACAGATATAAATCAAAATTTTAAAATTATTGGAATTATTTAAATGATTTAATTCTTAAAACCTTTAAGTGATATATTTAACTATATATGAAAAATGTAATATTTCTGTTATAAAAATTGTAATCTATCCATGATATTATATTTTCAGTTCTATTTATAAAGGTAAAATAAGAAGAGCAAATAAACTTAATTTTCTTAACACAATTTTTTAAACCGCATTATTTGTTGTCATGTGACCCTAGCATTTTAGGAAAAAAATGACAACTAATAACATTTCTCCTAAAAATATCTCATAATTGCCATAGATGCATTAGATAATGATGCTTGTTTTGTTTCCTCTACGGCTTCATTAGCGGGTAAATTAACAATATCTATCAATATAGTACTAAGCTTTCTATCTTATACTAGATCTACATAATTGATTTCGGCAGCGTAATTTCAGAACATATCATTTATATGATCTTCTTTGTCTTTTATACAGTTACCAGAAATATTTATTGGAAATCCAATCAATGAAAATAATCTAAATATAGATATATTTCCCGAAATTATTATGAAAAAAATTTCAGTGAATAAAGCAAATATATAAATTCAAAAGCAGAAACATCACTTTTCAAATCATTTCAAAACAACTTTAGATAACATAAATAAAATGTCAGAATGTGTTTATTATATAGAACATTATCGATTTAGAAAATTTTGTGTTTTATTTCTACAAATGTTATATTTTTATATACATTAAATGTATAAGTATTTACAGAGATATATTCGTTCAGAATTTAGCGATTTAAAAGCTAGTTTTTACTGTTCTTTTTAATTTATTTATTTTAAAAACGTTTTATCTATTTAGGTTAGTTCCAAATTTGATTAAATACTTGAAATATATTAATTCTAAATGCTCATATTAAATAATAATATCTATACAACCAACTGTTGCTGATTATGACCAATAAAATCAATTGAAATTTACTGAAATTATACTTTAGATCAATTTGGAGAAAAATATTACAGGGAAGCATTTATTTATTTTTTGGAAGAATCATGCATAGACTGAAGATTTGAAATAATAATATTTAATAAATAATTTTGATAAATATAAGATTTAACTAATACTGAGAAAAAATTTCTTTATTTCAAAGAAATACAGTCATGTGTGAATGTCAAAGACTTTTGTCAATGTATTCTATTCAATCGCAACTCAAATGAATAATAAACAAAATTATGGAGAAAATGTAGCATTTCTGATACTGAAGCAACTTTGGAAGACATTCCCTTAAAAGTAAAGTACATTTTTATGTTTTTCATAAACTTGAAATAAATTTCATTAATTAATAACTGATTATCAATATTAAAAAAATATATAGCAAGAAATTTGGCATTCGGAAAATATCAACAGTTCATGCGATTTTTTTATATTATTTTTTGTGCATTGAAATTTTGAAAATATTTTTCTGAATCTCTGTCTTGGGAAGAAAATCGCAGTCAAAAAATATAATCAGTCATATACGTAAATTATAAAATCGGAATTAGAAATGTTGATTAGAATAAAAATATTGATTTTCTTTGAAAATTTCAATCATGAATGCCTTAACTATGCCAGAAGGCATCGCATTTACAAGCAGTTAAGGCTGTATCCAAGGCTATTTTCGAGGTGCAAAATGATGGAGTAATTTAAAAAATAGTGCTTTTTTGTATATAATCATCCTCAACTTAGAATATTATCCAGCGTCCGATACAATAATCCCTATTAACATGACATTATGATTCTGTAGCTTCTCTAATTTGCTGCAAACAATAAATGTTAATGTTAATGTGGTTAACGAGTCGCACTACACTAGTGTAGCTTCAATATCACAAAATTCAAATATCTGTAATTTATTAAGCATGAAAAACAACTTATTCTTTTCATAGTAAGTGATATATTTTACACATTTCAAGTTTTAAAATGCTTTCAAGTTAACAATTATATCTCTTAAAAACATTTTTCATCTCAATTTTTGTGTAAAAAAATATAATAATAAAATCATTCATTATGAAACGGTTTTTTAAACAAATTAAATTTTTATTATGAAATTAAAACTATCGATAAACTTGTAATATGTTTTCTCAGTTTGTAATTTTGTAAATATTTTATTAGATTTTACTCAGATTATGAAAGATATTCAGTTATTATTTTTCAAAAATGAATTGCAAGCACTAATTCATTTTTGAAAAATAATAACTGAATACTATATTATTTGAAATATGCCTAAGTAACAAAACTAATTAATATATACATATATATATATATATATATATATATATATATATATATATATATATATATATATATATATATATGTTTATAAATATATATATATATATATATATATATATATGATATATATATATATATATATATATATATATATGTTGTTTGTAAATTGTGTGGAAATATACTGCACGTGCATAACAATGCATACATAATTATAGATGTGAAATACGATTTTGTATATTTAAACCAATAACATCGTTAATTATGATTATTTTGAACACAAGACTAATAGTAAATATGACAATTATGCGTATACCTCAAATATTCAAATATTTAGTTATAAAAACTTGAAAATGGTTTGATTTTACTTCATTTAAAGGAAACAGTTTGTGTAATATAATTTCCAACAATTGCATTACATCTGTATCATTTTAACATTGATAAATAATCGCGAAGAATAGTATTATTAATTTAATTTTTACCTAAACAGTACAAATGCACAGTAAAATAAAAACAAAAATGATAATTATAAAATATCTCAAATTTTTGCCAAAAATATTTGTCAAATGTAAAAAGTCTTAGCTTTCTAAATTCAAATCAGGCGTTTTACATAATTTTTTCAGCAACTTTTATAACTGGAAATTCTTTTAAATCCAGTTATCCTAGAAATCGTACGTAATCCCGCTCAATCTATTTTAAGTACTTTTTCAATTTTTACTTTCCAAAATATAGCTTCTTTCAAATACAGTCGCTAAAATTTTATCGTCTCTGCTCTTTGAATCTTTGGAGAAAAAAGACCAGATAATATATAGTTTGTTTACTCCAAAATCTTCACCAAGTTTGCGGCAACACGGTAAGTTTTTATGCGTCATAAAATATGGTCGTCCCCCCGACCCTTACTTACGATAAAATCACAATTTTAAAAGATTTCATAACCATAAATAATGCTGTAGGTCAGAAGAAGCGGCGTTGGGACAAAGCTATCGCTGTTTAACACCTGAAAAATTATAGCTTGTTTTCCACCAACACCCCTGAGAATACCTAGAAGGGAATGCAGTTACAGTGAGAAGAATCAAAAAGTGCACGCGCTCTTCTATGAAAATATACTGTTTTATGAGTGTAATAATGTAAAATATCGACAAAATACAGTATTTTTGCTAATTATGTAGGGTTATTTTGTCATTGTGAAGAAAATATAAGTAACGTAAACAAATAAGTTTAAAATTTTTTGCTCGTAAATGTAAAATGTAAATCATCGAATAAATATTAGTACTTGAACTAGAATTTTAAAATAATGTGAACTTAGACAGTGTTATTTAAACTAATTGATATGTGTTACTGACTAACTATAAAAAAGTAATTTATAATAATATTTCATTTATGTAAAGTATATAATTTCATAATATAAAAACTAATTAATCCATTATGTTTTAAAACGCCAACAATTTATAATTTGTTTAGAAAGATGTAGGTAAGTAAATAAGTAAAAAAAAAGTTTAATTTTAAAACACTCTTTCAAAATACCTGCATGTCTATATGAAAAAATTCATTATATACAACAAATATTTTTATGTAAGTAAAAATTAAAAAATTATATGAAATTAAAAAAAAGTGATTGAATTAAATCTTTAGTTTCACTAGTATTTTTGAAGTCAGTTGTCAGTAGTACTCTCACCAAACTCAAATGTATTTTTTCATTGACTACTCTGGGAATTACCCACTTATGTTCAAAAAATTTGATAATTGTTGCATTTCAGTATAAAAGAGCAATAAAATATCTTTAATCTCTAAAAATTCAAAGAACAAATTTAATATTTTAGAGTTTTATTTTTATTATTGTACTAAAACTGATTTTTAAATAAATTTGCAAAAAATTTAATTTAATTAAAAAAAACAAGAAAAATTACAGTCTAATGATACAAAGTATAAGAATTTTGTAGCCTGCATTAACAATTTATGTGTATTCTATACCTTTTTCTTACAATAAGAATGCAGTTTCTAAAAATATAATTCTAATTTTAATACTGTAAGAAAATAAGTTGTTTTATCAATCATATCATTCAAACAGGAATTTTATGAATATATATATATATATATATATATATATATATATATATATATATATATATATATATATATATATATATATATATATATATATATATATATATATATATATATATATATATATATATATATATATATATATATATATATATATATATATATAT